>QLSS01000008.1:777528-791552 GCA_024372645.1 Trichomalopsis sarcophagae
AGAGAGAGAGAGAGAGAGAGAGAGAGAGAGAGAGAGAGAGAGAGAGAGAAGAGCGATGGTATTTAATAAGCGGCCGTGGCGCGGCGCTGCGAAGCCACCTGTAGCCCAATCGATACTCCCGTGATGTGTATATGCATACACTTCGGCCTGCCAAACCCAAGCGAATTTCGTCTTGTTCCGCTGCGCGCGACGACGGTCAACCGACGCGTTATCTCTCCGCCGTTTCCTTATCCTATACGACGATGCGTATGTCGCGTGTCTTGATCGACGTACGATGTGGAATTAATAGAATCGTATACTCGTGTATTTTTATATACGAAGAGGTCGCTGATGTTACGACGTGTTGGATTTAACGAGGGATGAAAAAGTAAGCCGAATCGGGAAATTTATCGCATTTATATCTCGCCGTCTCATTATTGAGCAAATACTGAAAAGAGACGATATCCCAGAGGGAAAGTTGTAGCTAGCTTCCGCCGCGTAATTCTCTCTCTCTCTCTCTCTCTCTCTCTCTCTCTCTCTCACTATTTTTACGCTTGGGAAAAATAGTATACTGCCGTTTTATTATTACATCGCGAGGAATAACGGAATAATGAATTTTCGCGATGTTTATCATAAACAGAGGTGCACGAAAGGTTCATCCCTTCGCCCTCCTCGAAGCCGTAACCATCCGAACTTCTTCCTTCAACTTTAAAACACCTTTTCCCTATACTTTCTCCAAGCGGTAAACGCTGCAGCTCCAAATCGAGCCGTACACACTTTTGTGATGCGCGTGCTGGAATCGAACTTTGACGAGTCGTATTTCGAGATATCGCCGTTCATTTTTCAAACCTGAGGTATCTCGCTTATATATACCTATATATATACGTATATGTGTCGCGTCGCGGTGACAAAGTTGCAGTGAGAGCAGCTAGATCCTGTCGGACACATGTTTATCCCGCTTCTGTCCCGAAGTTTAACAGCGTTACTTCGCCGCAGGAATACAATTATATATACTGCGGGCCTCTGTAACGCACCTCTATATACGCGCGTTATATCTATATCCGTGCGGAGGAATTTTCGAAAAACGCGACGAGGCGAATAAACGAGTAAACTGAGCTTCGGAGATATTGTGTTTACGCCCCAGTTTATAACGGCCACGCAATCCGCCCAATTCCTCCAAGAGACTATATATATATATATATATATAGACTCCGCGATGCAAAAGAGAAAAGAGTGTGTAACACAGAGAGATTCTTTCGGTTCGCTCTTTGATAAGTAGCAGTATTTACGCTTTTCCTCTCAAAGCCGCATTCGATCGATCGGCAAATGATAAGCCGTCGCTAGAAATCCGAGGAGCATCAGCGTCGTGCCATTACGAATGCGCAGGCAGCCTGGAAAATCGTCCTCCCCGGCTATATTACACGATGGCACGTGACTCTATAGAAGCTATATTTCCTGCAGCCAACCGGCCTTATACATACTCGTATTTATATATATATATATATATATATATATATATATATATACACGCGCCAACTACTTCTTTTTCAGAAACTCGCGCGAGATTGTAACGGATTGCGGAGATTCGATCCGAAGGCAATAAATATGGAAATTCGAGATTAATCGGTGGATAATTGAATTTTCGTATATGTACGATGATGATAGCACCTGTTACACGCGTACATAATCGCCCGCGTCTCGAGTTAACGCAAACTATATATCGCTCGAATACGTTAAAATTTCGAAGGAAAGTTTAGCAAGAAAGAACGTATGGGGTAATCAGCTCGAGCTCCTATAATTGATTATCGATCAATCTCGGCCAGGCGTTATATTAGCTCGTGCGGGCACGTATACGGCTGCAGCCCGCGTATCCGAAGAGAGCGGCGATAACAGCGAGCGCCAAACGATGCGGTATATATATATAACCCGTGCTGTATATACTGAAACGAGCATGAGGAATGAAAAGTTTCAAAAAAAAAAAAAAAACTTTACGGCTTAAGCAAACTTGCTCGAGTGTTTGCTAGAGATATCTTAAGTGGTTTACGAACCGTGATGAAACACATACACACGTACACACACCTTCCTGCACCTATACGCACACAGACGATCAAATGTACAGCGAGGCAAAAAACAAAGTAAAAATCATCGAGTCTACATCGAGCCGTATCCCCATAAGCTACTCGTCTCTTCGAAAAGGAAAAGCAAGCGACGTCGCGGGGAAAAAAAAAATCAATTGCGCGCATCCAGGCGCCTGGCACCCATGTAAAAGCACGAACGTATACAGTATATAGCGAGCCCGAGAGCTTATACCGGCCTTGGATGTAAAAGGTAAATTCTAAATATAAACTGCGTCAGGGTCTCGACGCGCACACTCTCTACGTGTGTCCGCGTGTGCTGCTGTGTAGACCTACCTACAGGGGGGGGGGGGGGGGCAAAACTACCCGCTTAGCCGGTATCGATTCCTATATACAGCGCAGAGAGAAAGATGCTGTGCTGCGCCGAGTTGTATACACAAGACGAGAATACCCGGCGACTTTTTTCTCTCGAAATACGCACAGCGGCTTTTTAACAGCGTAATACAGCGGGCGGGCCTCGGGATTTTTTTTTTTTTTTTTTTCATTAATTTTGCCGGGGATTCGGGGGCTGTTATCCCGCCGAGAGCTTTGATTTATATCAGGCTCGTGCGTTATGGAGGGATTTATTTTCGGTAAATATTGAAAAGGGCTGCGCTAAGGAGTTGGAGGAGGAGGAGGAGGAGGAGTTTCAAAATGGTCGAACGGTTTGATTAAAATTGTTCGACTCTATGGTAATTTGAATTTAGTAATAGAACCGCTGATAGTTTAACGGTTATTTCATTTCGTATATACTTGGCGCGAAAGCTTCGCGAAGCTCTGCGGGTGATGGAGATGAGCCGTAAAGTATATACATATAAGAATAGCAGCTTTATGACTTACGGCGGATCGTTAAGAGTTTTCTTCGTTAGTGTCATCGCTTTGTTTAACGGGGGCATACGTCACCTTCACTACTATATATATATATATATATATATATATATATATATATATATATATATATGTGGATTTGTATCTCTCGAAATGGAAAATTAAAAGCGAGTTTCGCGTTGATTTCTCAAAAGCTTCAACTCTAACTGATTTATGTAAGTTTTCCCATTTAAACAGCTCGACGCGTTATAAATAAATCGATTCTCTTCCATACACCTTCACGCCTCATTACAGCTACTCCCTATTCCAAAAACATTTTCGACTCTACAATGTATAACGCACAATCTCTCACCGAATGTAAACACGAGCAGAGTGTATAAAAACGACGCGATCAATAAACATACATCGCCCGACGCTTTATTATCGTTATTAGCATACTTATAAGCACCAGAAAAAAAAGCGATCAGTATTCAAAGCCAACGACACTGACGAAACATTTCCTTCGTGCAGCGGAGCTCTCGAGTCGATAAAGCGCCGGTTATAAGGCTACCGATTAAAAAAAAAATATATATATATATATATGTATGAATCACTCTTTCCCAGTGATTAATAAACAACTGCACACACAGCGCCGATATCATCGCATCGCCGGCTGCTGCTGCAGACGAGAAATAGATTAGGCCGATCGGCCGGCATTAGCCGATTAAGCACGAGCTCGCTTTTTTGCATTATACACACTGGGATGGATGTACATTAGCGGGGAGAGGCGCGAGCGATGAGCCGAGATAAAAAAAAAAAAAAAAAAAAAAAGAGCAAAGCGGCCGCTGCTCTTCGTTAATATAATATCTACGATGTATAAGTGGTAGTGGAGGGGACGTTTTATCTATATACACTCGTGCGCTTTCTCTCCTATATACATGTGTGTGTGTGTGAGCCACGAGAGAAGAGTGTTTACGCGCTGTCGTCTCTCTTTCTCTCTCTCTCTCTCTAGCGTCGGATGAGTCAGTAACGAGTTTTTCTTCGCTCATGAATTGATGAGTGGGATATTGATTTTTTTCGGCTGTACAGGGAACAGAAGTGAAAGTATTAGAGCGAAGATTGTGTATTTGGAATATTTGAACGTGGAGAATATCTATATATTCTGTAACGTATTTTCGCTGAAATATTCATATAAAGTGTAATACTCACCGATAACGGCACAGGTAGAACATTCCTCGAGATAAGCGTTAGAGTGTTGTTGCTATCTCTCGGCCACGAGCGCGAAAAAGGTAGTAGTAGCGCGCGATCGCCGTCGCGAGATTCGCCGAATTTTCTTCGATCGAACGTGTACATCGTTATTCGAATTTACGTATAATTATAGCTTAGAAGTTGTTCAGTATTCGGCAGACACTTGTTTCAACAATCCCGCGGAGCATTTGCTGCGTTAGGTAGAGCAGAAAGCTCTGTGTGGATACATAGACGAATTGTGGAAAAAAGTGAGTTAAAATATTTACACTTAACGTAACCGTCGTGATAGTTACCTTGGAGAACTCGATGAGCACGTGATCGAACAGGCTTGGAAAGAAATTATCCAGAATCGAGTGCGAAAACCAGTCAGGCGTGCGGAACATCGTTTCATAATTCCCGCCACGCAGCGCACGCACACTCTGCCTCGTGAAAGTTCCTAGACGTATGGTCGATATATTATTGTTTCATCAGCTCAGTGCTGCCAACGTAAACTCGTTTTCAGTCTATATATACTGCGCGCTTCCAAACGATAGTTGAAATTATCGCCAATAATTGAAGCTTAATTCGAATCGTCGAAAGAAAAAAATTATCGTCAAAGTTATCCGTGGCGGAGGAAAAAATGATTTACGTAACGCCGCGGCTGGTGGGACGAAAATCCATTTAAATATGGCGCCCCTCCCGATGAATCATAAATCAATGGGGACTTTGTCGGACGATGTTCGATGAGCGAATAAACGCTCAGCGAGACGAATACGTGTATATATATAACACAACAACATCAGCCAGCAGCGAAGTTTATAATTATAAGAAGAGGAAAGAGAGAAAAAAAAGAAGACTCGGAGATTAGTCAGACTATAGTCGTGTATGTACAGTGTACGGCTGATAGTATATACAAGCGATGATCGTAAGTAGTAAAGCTGGAGTAGAGTCGACGCGCTGCTTATATATCCTACAACTGGGTGGCACGCGTTAAGTGTTGATAAGTGACTGTCAATTGAACGGATTTATTCGACGTAATCTGCCTTACGTGGTAAGCGAGTCCGGCGCGCGTAAGGTGTCTCTGTGTATTTTTGAGAGCAGCGTTATTAGAACCGGTCGATATGAGTTAGTTAACACACAGCGTGGATGTTGTTGCTCTGACGTTAAGCAAACCTTCTGGAGAGGATGTCATTCGATGAATCTCTATCCTGAGCTTGGATCACTGTGCCCCCGCAGACATGGAAGATGAGCACGCAGTCAGGGAAGCCAATAAGATTTGTGGTGTCTGCGGAGACCGAGCACTTGGCTACAATTTCAATGCAGTCTCCTGCGAGAGCTGCAAGGCCTTCTTTAGACGCAATGCCCTTAAAAACAAGGTACTTGTATACCCTTGATGAGAGGCTTCTGTGATAATGCAAGTTTCACAACTGTTGTTATGCGTTGAATTAGTCACCGGTTTTATAACGATTATTATGCAGCTAGATATGTGTGTTTTTTGAGATCCAGAGATATTCTCTGTGAACCGGAGAGTCAAGAACTTCTTCGCTACTTTGTTGCTATTATCGCTCGAGCCGTGTTATTTTTTCTGCTGATAATTTTAAGATATTTTCTCCAGTTAACATATTGACGGTAACAAATGATGACTTTTTGTTTCAGGATTTTCGCTGTCCCTTCAGTGAAAATTGCAGTATAACACCAGTGACCCGACGCTTTTGCCAAAAATGTAGATTAGATAAATGCTTCACTATCGGTATGCGAAAAGAGTATATCATGTCTGAGGAAGATAAAGTCTTGAAACGGCAAAAAATTGAACAAAATCGAGCCAAGAAGAGACCAGGCTCTGACACTCGAAAGGGGACAAAACTGAAAAGAGAAAGCGTAGACGATTCTAATTTCGACGATAACTCTACCTCTATTCCTTCTGTAGCTTCAGTTGCTTCTGTCATGTCAGAGTCATATTTTTGGGAGTCTGATAAGAAATACACCGACCTTGATGCAAACAAACAACCCACAGTGGATAGCATGAGTCCCGTAACAGCTGCTAGTGTACCAAGTCCTTCAAGTCCACCGGAAAATTGCGACATTGCTGGAAGTAAGACCTTAGAAATGTTAAAAGATTCATCACACACTTCTGTTCCAAACTTTGTAAAATATAGTCAGCCTAGTTCGTACAATTCAAGTGATTCAAATGTTGAAAAGGATCAATCTAGTCGAGTGAACGAATGCATCACAGCTAATTCTAATAATAATAATTTCGAGCCAGAGAAGGAGCAGCAAGTACAACCAACGAAATGTAATGCAAATATTGCTACATTAAAAAAGCTTGACAAAAAGTATCCAGAATCCATTGGATCTCCAAATTCACCAAAATGTTCAAGAATCGAAAGTAATTTACCAAATTACTCAACGTTCAGGCAATCGGCTGCTGAACAGAGTCCATACATGCCATATACAGAGTGTTCAACATCTGCAAAATCCGTTGAATTTTGTACAAATCAAGCTGCTTCAATTGTGCCACAATCAAATATGGAAGAAGCTATTATGTGCCAGAAATCTAAGGAGCCTAGCTCAAAGGGCTCTAATTTGGCTTCTAAAGTGATGCAAGATCCTGGATTACTTGCTAAATTAGTAAGCAATCCAAGTATCGTTGCAAAAATCATTCAAGATCAAAATATAATTGCCAAATTTATCACAGACCCAGAAATCATGGGCAAGTTAGCTTCTGATCCTCAGATCTCCCAATTTATCGAAGAAAAACTTGGATCGTCCGGTGTTCATGGAGGATCAGAAATCATATCTCATGAGAAGGGTACAACAGGAGATCTTGATAACAATGGAATTTCTGATAATATCATAAAAAATATATTAGAAGCTGGCCCAAGTCAAGTGGAAAATCCAATTTTAACAAATTTAATTAACAACCGGTGTACGCCAGAAGAACGTCAAGATCAAAATAGCGATAATAATATACCGAATGAATGGAATAATACTAGTGAGGATGTTACTAAAGACGTTCTACAAGATGTACAAAGGTACAGCCAAAATAACGATTTATAATTCATTTTACATAAACAGCAAATATTAATCAAATCATGTTTAACTTTCAGAATACCCATAGCTGCCAACTCAATCGAATCAATATTATGTGAAGCTATAAAATTAGAGTTTTCTGCTTATTCGACTCTAGGAGGTAATCAAAATAGCAGAGAATTGAATGATGCTGAGAGGGCCAAGTTAAATGAGCTTATAGTAGCAAATAAGGCACTACTAGCACCACTCGACGACGACATCACAAACTTGGTCGGTGAAGAATGTAGATTTAAGGTAGGCTTCGTTTATTTGCATAACGGATGATTTTTTGTTTCGGTCTGTCAATAATGTTCGTTCTTCTATTCTATTTTAAAGGGCAATTCTGGTCTATCGGATCCCATGCTGTTGGACGTGATTAATTTGACGGCGATAGCTATTCGAAGACTGATTAAAATGTCGAAAAAAATCAACGCTTTTAAAAACATGTGTCAAGAGGATCAACTTGCCTTACTAAAAGGAGGCTGTACCGAAATGATGATATTAAGATCAGCGATCAATTATGATCCTGACAAAGATATTTGGAAAATTCCGCATAGTCAAGACAGAATGTCTAAAATTAAAGTGGACGTTCTTAAAGAAGCTAAAGGCAATCTTTATGCTGAACACTCGAGATTCGTAAGGACATTTGATCCGCGCTGGCGTGACGAAAATATTATCTTGATATTGAGTGCAATAGCACTTTTTTCGCCTGATAGACCCAGAGTTGTACATAGCGACGTTATCAAACTCGAACAAGTAAGATCGTTATATTTTATGCCCTAGGAATGTTCAATACCTATCTTTCAAAAGATATCTAATCGAATGATTATTTTCGTTTCAGAACTCTTACTATTATTTATTACGGCGATATTTGGAGAGCATATATCCTGGATGCGAAGCGAAATCCACTTTTCTTAAATTAATACAGAAGATTTCGGAATTGCACAGACTCAACGACGAAGTGGTTGGCGTATATTTGAACGTTAATCCATCCAGCGTAGAACCGCTATTGATTGAAATATTCGATTTAAAACATTAAAGCGATTTAGTTGTTCGCTTTAACCAACTTTGATTGTCAAAAGTCTATTTATTATCTGCGATGCAGAAAGTGGTACAACAGTTTTTACGGTACTATCATTCACTTGCAAGAGCTATTAGCATCACAGAGTAGGAACTCATTTCTACTTGACAAATTACTATCTATTACACCTATTACATCAATTTGATTTTTAGAACATGATATTACATATCTATAAATAGATTTTAATTTATGTTATTAGTTTATTACACAGGTATTTTTTTATAGAATGTATTACCTAGTTGTTGAAAGTAATTTACGAAACGTTACATTTGAAAATTATGTTTTTTTATACGTAGACGCAGTTAGCATTGCAACCTTTTTTTGCTATATAATATGTATAAAAAATTACTCATGTACCTAATCCATTTTTGAGAAAAAGAAAACGTTACGGAGGTTTAATGTTAATGTATTATAAGAATTTTATTCTTACTAGAGGTTTAAATAATGCTCGGACACACGCATTCGGCCGGGTTAGATTCAAAAAATCAACTTGCAATTGAATCGTAGCTTTATTTTTTTAAAAGAGTAAAAATTATCTAGCTACCTAATTGTAAATTTTGAATATATGATGTAAATTTAGCGATTAAAACTAACAATCATTGTTGAATATTGCATGTAAGCATACCTGCGAAATTCTACCCAAAAAACTTCTAAATAACCACGCTTATAAGGTCAGTTTATTCCGCTTCAATGTTACGATCTTCTTGAAGTTATGACATCGATACTGTAGGTATGCTTGTGAAAACGTTATATTGTACACAAACATATTGTGATAAAGCAATAAAATCTATTTTTTTTCATAAATCTATAGAATCTTCATACCTCAAATTTCATTGCTGTCAGAGTTTTCATCGATGTCCGACGGCACGAAAAAGCCAAATAAGATTACCAGCATTACCGCTGTGAAAGACATGGACAAGCAAAATAATATTACGGAAATCACAAACAAAAAGAAATAAACAACACCCTTTATGAAGCCACAAATAATCGAAAGAGTCCAGTCTACCGCATATTTAATTAAACCAACGATTCCGAACATTTCTTCTCAAACCACGAGTGTAAGGTTATTATTATACTTGTTAATTTTGACATGTTTTGAACGCGATGTATTTTGCCGAGAGGGTAAAAATGGAGAAACAGGAGTAGGCATTTGTTTTGCATATTAATATATTCAACTTAAAACAAAAACAGATGAAAAATCAGGTAAACACATTCACATATATAGTAACTATATGGTATATATAATTTTAATCAGAGTTCTCAACTCTAAAATACAACATAAGACTCGTTTCAACAAGCACTTTACAAATCAAAAAAATTTTCCTCGTTTCCTCGAGAACTTTACCAGAAAATTCTCGCACGTTATATAAAAATATTTTCATTTATCTTTCTTTTTCCTTCCATCATCGCTCGAAATAATAGTCTTGTACAGATCAGATTTATTTCTTTATGTACATCTGATGCTTTTCATCGGAATGCACACTGCATTGCTACAAAGTTTCTATTTGTTCTAACATATCCAAGATTGCAAAGGCACTTTCTAAATGGTGTATTTTCTCAGCGCAAAGCACAATTTTCCAAACCCAACTCTTACGGAAAGCAAGTGTCTATTGTTCCGGTAAAAATTTTCTTAATCATATACATAACTTGTCGAATTTTGATTCGAACGCGGCCGTCAGCGCGCCAGTATAACCGCAACATTATACAACAACGAATAATTTCTCCTCGCCTACTTGCAAACAACTAACGAAATTTTACAATAAAGAAGACGATAAATTCTCGACTAATTTGGCGACATTAAAAGCTAGCTAGATCTAAACTTGGGAAACGACGACAATACAAGTCGAGCTCGCCCCTCTTTAGAAAGTGTCCGCTCGCAAGCTCGGTTATTCTATTAATCATACTTATAAATAAATACGATAATGAGCATCTCAACGGACTCGATCTCTTCTCTCTCCCCGCCTATACACATAACGCGATTATCTGATCTCGATGCTCTGCTCGACGTTGCTCTTGTATCCAGCCGTAGCGGTCGGTGTCGTCGAGACGCCGTTGTCGCAGGTAGCCATGAGCTTATAGACGTATCCCGTGCTGGTGGCCGGCGGCAGATTGTCGCGCTTGTAGTGGTAGAACTTCTCTGTGTTAGTCTGGAATGTCTTGTTCATGGATTTGCAATTGAGCTTGTCTGCGGCGATGTAGCAGGCTCCTAGAGCTGCGGAGGTGGTCAGTCGCAAAAGTGTGAGCTCGTCGACTACGCCGCTCCTGTGGATCTCGTCGATGAAGCCCGACTTGAGGAACTCCCACGACTTCCATACCGAACCCACGCAGATCACCTTCACGCCGCCTTTCTCCAGTTTCAGATCCTGAAATTTTATTCAACAGAGGGTAACGTTAATGTTGCTGGATAAAAATAGATGCACTGCTATCGTCGAGCTAATAACGACTCGCAAACATATGGTTTTGATGTTTGCACATTAGACAGTGTACTTTTTAAACGACGTCTAATCATAAAGTCAACATGAAAATACCCAGGAATGGAAAAATTTCGCCAATTCACAAATTACCGAAAATAAACAAATAACGTACATT
This sequence comes from Trichomalopsis sarcophagae, assembly GCA_024372645.1. Classification (NCBI taxonomy): domain Eukaryota; kingdom Metazoa; phylum Arthropoda; class Insecta; order Hymenoptera; family Pteromalidae; genus Trichomalopsis; species Trichomalopsis sarcophagae. The sequence continues at coordinate 788,395 of QLSS01000008.1, forward strand.
GTGCGCCTTGTTGTAAACGGCATCGACGTGTTTGGCGAGCGTGACGCCAGCTTCACGGAAAAGCTCAAGACACAGAGGATCTCCCCTCTCGCAGCCGAGGGCCAGCTCCTTCGTGAACATGGCGAACTTGCACTTGTTGAAGTTGGCATAGATGTGGGGTAACATGCTCTGCTGGTCGGTGATGTCGAAGTACTGCTTCATGGCAGGCCAGACGTACGATATCGGCTGTGGTGACCTCGACAGACCGTCCAGGTCGTCGAAGACGTACTTGCAAGCTCGGTGTGCCAGCCAGTAAGCTGAAAAATTTGCGTGTAAAAAATAACTTGTCGTTTTCGGAGGTTATCGGTGTGGCGAAATTTTGTATCGCCGGCGCGGCTTCGTATAGCATCAGCAGAAATGTTACAACAGACATTTTTTCGCAGCAAAACAAGCCGGGCGTGTGTGCGATCTTTGTGCATCGATTAATTTTTGCTCCAATTTTGTCGCACGTACGCGTAAATTGTTACAATTATTCTCAATCTCTCATGGTCGTGTGCGATTCATATCTTATTATCTCAGCTACGTATTACACGTTTTCTAGCGGTTGAATAAAAATCAACGTGACGTGACTCACTGCAGCGTACAAGGCGTTATCTGCCCGGAAGAGACGATCCTCCAAGCGAACGATATTAATGAAATAATTGAAAATAAAGGCAACCTTCTCCACAACACGCGCACATTTTCGAGCCGTATAAATAATCGATAGTTAATTATTCGAAGAAAAAATAATAGCCAACAAGGTGAGCCGTGTCGCCGCTCGAAATGTATCGGATTACCACCGCTGCTCTGTTGATTACTCCTCGTCTTTTCATACATGAAACGGGATCGTTGCGTAACGCTATAATGAAAAATTAAAAAAAAAACTGATCTCAAACTCACCACTGCCCTCGTCGCCCATCATGTGACCCCAACCACCGCAGCCATAAGTCTTGCCGTCTGGATTGATGAGAAGAGCATTACTACCCGTGCCGGAGATGAGTACGATTCCGCCGTTGGATACACCTGTCCTCACGCTTCCAATAGTGTCCGAGCCGACGGTGTAGTCTCGCGAGGCTGTAGGATAACGCCGATGAAGAGTCTCGGCCAACAGTCTGTTGCTCTTCTCCTCCTCGCAGCCGCTCAAATTCAGACCCTGAAACGGCCCTGATTATTGTAGCCATGATTATTTATGGGATGTATGCGGGTCGCGCGTGATTTTAGGGACGGCTTATGGTGTACGTGTTCCTCGTGCGTGTACTAGATGTAGGTCAATGTAGGGAAACGAGGACGGAGAGCCGTTAAGTGCGTTCGAAGGGCGAAGGTGTACGAAAAGTTCGTTACGATGTGGGCTTGAAAGCTTGCATAGCAGTGGCAGCATTGACCTTCGTTTCTCGATTGATAAAATGAGGTATTCAAGTGAAAGGTATACCGACGATTCTTATCTCTGTATTTATCGTCTAACAATTTCGTTGCGGCTCTTCTCGAGAGAAAAAATATAAAATTGTATATGATCCCGGCTCGACTATAATAACGTACTGATGAAACGCGTATAGCGATATCACGAGGATGCCGTATTAATGTTTTCACAATTGAAATATCAGCGACGGCCAGCGATGATTATGGCCAATTAAGCTATAAAAAGAAAGACACGCATCGACGTGAACTTTTGAAGACCATGTGTCGCGTGACGATCTTTTTCGCGTCGAACGACGCACGTGATTGCTTATATATCTCTGTATATTTTCACGAGCGCAAGAAGGAAATGATGATTTATGACACTTTAATGCCACTTGCGCGGAGGAATTTTCTTCGCCGCGGTATACGATCGCTTCGTTGCATCGTTTCTGTTTTTAGACGTCGCAGCCTCGTTAACGGCTGATCGCAATCACATTTGAATTTATTCATTCGCGAGATGGATCCGAATTTCAAAAATTCAGCGAGTAGTTTGGCATTTTGATAAAAAATTCGATGCAGATAAGATATAATATCCAGCACATCACGTCAGTTCGACGAATGATTTATTGCAATGCGATTTACGCATTCTATCCTCGTAAGAGCAACGAATTAAGAAATACGACTCGAACCCACTCTGTATTTCCTGTATAAAAAGAACGTGCGAATATCGATTTTTGAAAGTGGAATCCTTCGAGGTACTTTAATCGGAGCTTTGATTGAAAGTGCACGCCGGCATAGACTCTGGAAATTTTACAGAAAAGATGAATGATTGCCTTATTTCCATCGGCATAATAAATTGCGTTGTCCGCGGCTATATATACTCGGCGCACTTAAACGAAAATTATAACCTGCTCGGCAAGGTCGATTGAATAAAAATGAAAGCTCTCTCTTGCTTGCGAGTCTAGGCTCCGAGAGATGAAATTGAATTTCTTCCGGGTTGAAGAATGAAGGACATAAGTTTCTTACTCTCCTGCCAATGTCGGTACAGTGAAATGCTGAGCAGCGAGCGTATTCGTCAATTGAAATGCTTATCGAATGCCTGGAATGCTTGATGGAGGAATTTACAATCGCTTTACCAATTCTAGCGCACACGACGGCGCTGTAAAACGCGACTCAACTCGGAAGGCGAAAAAAAAAAATTCCTCTTAAAAATTGTCAACTCGACTTATCGCGCGATGTCTAAAAATAAACTCGTCTACGAATCACAGATGTATTTCGAAGTTCTCGACGCTAATAAATTAGGTGCTTGACCTATTTTTTTTTTTTTTTTTTTTTCATCAGGATGCAGCATCTCCGAGAAGATGGTTTCGAAATCGATAAATGTATACTTACAACAATATCATACGGTACTGTATCCGGAATTCCAAGCTCCAGCTTCGACTTCACGATCATGTCATTGATCCTGGCGACCGTTTCCTCCAAGCCCAGTACCTGTAACATCATGGTCATCCGTTAAATTTAATATTAGTGTCGCGCGCTATGTAGTTAAAAAAAGTAACGACGCCGAACGCGCTACTCTCGGCGACTAGTCTTCTTCGCTATATCCTCGCGTCGTCATTATATTGATTGGATAGATCTGACCGCATCGACTCCAATTGTACGGGGGCGATTGCGTAACTGCGCACTCCGCCACACACCCACACACACACACACACACACACACACACACACACACACACACACAC
>QLSS01000008.1:791562-808063 GCA_024372645.1 Trichomalopsis sarcophagae
CACACACACACACACACACACACACACACACACACACACACACACACACAGGGCAGCGATAGAGAAAGCGAGAGGCCGGCTGCACTGTACGCTAGCTATCGCGCGAGCGACACATAATAAAGCGCAGTTAACGCTCGTAAATGCTCCCTCGAGCGCGACGAGCGAGCTTGCGGCATCTCGGCGAGCTTTCAAAGCTTGCCCTCGAATGCCAATCGTGTCCCTTTTCACGCGCGATTTTCCGCTATAGCGCGCACGAGACAATGGCCAGAAAGAGAGATAAGCGGTGGGACGAGATCGCGCGACTTCGGGGCTTTGATTAAAATTTTTAGTGCTTTTTATTATTGACTGATACTATATTCGTGGGATGATACCGCGATATGGATGGGGCGAGCGGTTAATTTATGAGAGGATTACATCTCTTTGTCTTGTGGATTTACGTAACTTGGAGAGCTACAGTGGCTCAGGTTGGAAGAGCTATGCAATTACTCGACTGAATGGGCACAACACCTAGTCTATTTTTGAAAATAATTGCACGAGCGGTTTAGAAGCAGATTCGTGTATCCTTTTTCTGCTTCGTTGCGATTAATTTATCTGCTACTACGAGACGAGTATACGAGGATTGCATCAGAGGATTTATTAATCGTTAATTTTCTGAACGATACGCTGATTTCGACCGTTGCCCAACGTTCTGGGAACTTTATCACCTTTTAATATTTATAAAATGGCGAGAACGGCTAAAGTCGTTGGAGTAGCGCGCTGCATTTGGAAAACAAAAAAAAACCGAGACAAAAGCGTTTCTTTTTTTCCGGCTAGTATACGCTTATGCAGTCGCGAGATCGAGTGATGGCGCAGTTGCGGTCAGTCGTTAACTCTTCGTACGTCGCGCTTGGAAAATAATGTACGACACTTTACCCAGTGATTCGTATGAGGACCTCTAACTTCGGTTAATTTCTTGCCCCTTCCGTCGACCACGTACAGCGTCGAGTGCGTGCCTCCTCTGAAAAGTTGAAAGAAAATCACTTTTATTTATCGAACTCTTGTTGATGGTTTTCAAGATTATTTGCTTATGAACGTACGGATTTGAATAATATTTTTGATGTATGACAGAAAATGGGCTCATCAATCAAGATAGAATATAATTATACCGAAAGATGATCGATCAACGATGACGCTTTGCGCTTTGATAAGATGGCATTGTTATTTTTACTGCATATATTATGATCAATGCATTCAATAAAAAGGTTCAAACTGACTACGATGGCTAAACGTACTCCGATAACGGGTTCAAACTACGTTATAGCCGAGTGTACAATAAATTCTTGATTCGTAATATTAAAAGAGGTTGAAGACCCTCGTACAGCAAGTGACGTCACTCGGATTACGTTCCGATTGCAGCAAACGCAGCTCTAATTATAAGTTATCGATTAGTTTAACGACTCGATGCATGTCACACAGATATAATGTAATATTTCCTCATTGTCTCGAGCAACGTTACACGCATACTATATAGGCTATAACACGATTTTAACTTGGAAATAATAATGCTGTTGATCTCAATACTGCGCGCGGTTCAAACGATCTCTCGCTATAACATTTAACGAATTTCTTTAAATCAGTCAAGTGCTTTTAATTGACAAGTGAAGGAATCGCGAGTGTGCTGCTTGAGAAAGATTCATCACACTCTCCCCCAGAGAGAGAGAGAGAGAGAGAGAGAGAGAGAGAGAGAGATGAAAGAGTGAAAAACTATTTCACATGCGGAAAAAAGTGACTCACTTAATAGTCTTGCGGAGAGAAGTTTTTTATCGTCTACTTATGCTCGTTTATTAGATAAAACAAAGTATAAACAATCTTAGAGCCGAGCGAGAGAAATTATTTCACACGCGCGCACGTTTGCGATGATATATCGAGTTATTATTCGTTCACGCTTGAAAAATTCCGAGCAAAGAGCAATATATATATATATATTCCGTCCGTGAATCTACGGCAATATAGACTCTTCTATCAAACATCGTACGACCGATAACGACACGAAACGGCAGCGTTTTTAGCGGAAATTTCGGTATATTACCTCAGCGAAACATAATTACCCGTCGTGTGATCGATAGCTTATCGCGCGAATTTCAGACGCAGGCGCTTCTCTCGTCTGCTCGCCGCGAGATAAGCGATTCGCCTGACTTTTATATTCGACGAGATTAAATCGTCTGCTCGATTACGCCGGATTAAGGAGCATATTATATACGATTACGCTACCATTGAAATAGCTCTATTTCGGCATATAAGGTACTCGATCAAACTCACCCTTCGAGTCCTCCGATTCTGATGTGCTCCGGATCCTTGTCCAGACACTCCGTGGAGACGGTCGTTTGATGGCCGTTGGTCCTCTCCATTTTCAAGGCTGCGCTGTGTGTGTGTGTGTGTGTGTGTGTGTGTGTGTGCTGTGCGTCTCAGAATCCGAATTTCATCGATCTGTCGGAGAAACAAACGGTTTTACAACATACACGCCGTCTATACACTTTCACTGTAGCGACTATACACACACAGATCGCTGTAGACGCTATACAACTATGCAACGAGAGAAAAGAAACGCGGAGGTGAATGACATCGCTCGACTCCGCGCGCAAAGTGTCTATGTATATATAAAGACATAGATATATAGAAATAAAACGCGCAGAGGTTCGAGATAAAAAATTTTCAGGGCCAGTCGGTTTCGCTACCCGATTCCGGATCTGGGTAGAATGTCGTTCTCTGCACTGCTGTATATACATATAGCTATAAACATTGTATTTTTAAATACACTCGCGCGATTCGCTGACCATACGGTATTACAGCGTCGCCGCGGCTCTGTCGCGGTGTAAACAATCCGAAGTATGCGCGAACAGGCACAGATGATTCCACGTGTGTACGCGATGAGGAAGTTTGTTACATCTGATACGGGATAGTGTCATATCGTTACGTCAGTTTCACACGAATTTGGAAACGGCGTGAATTAATGAGAGAATAGCCAAGAGTGTATAGTTAAGCAACGGTTTCAAAATTTCTTCACGATTATTTTTCTTTTTTTTTTATTGCATACGCGAGGTCTTTCACGCTATCTCGTACGCAGGCTTATCACCGCCCTGTCAGTGAGGGCGCGTGGAAAACTCTGTTACATCGAAAAATTATATTATACGACCACGATAATAAACTCGACTGCGAGACGTTGCGTAAATTATCAGTGCTGCTCGCAGAGTGTATCAGAGCGTCACCCCTTGCTCCGAATTCGAGAAAGTAAACAAAACTTGGATGTGTACGAGCTGTGCGTGTAGGAGAATCATTATTAGGGACGTGATAACCTTGCGCTACATTTATACGCGTGTATCGGAGAGAATTATCGAATTTCTGTATGACGTTCGATGTTTGATGTATGCAAATATAGTGAAAATCTTCGCTCGTCGGATTTACGGAATTAAGAGGTTTCAAAAACGCGGAGATAATGATTGGAAACGAGCGGAACCAATAGGTGCGATAGCTATATGCATAGCATTGATTGAGTTCCCGATCACCCCGTGTACGAGAAATTTCTTATCAAAGTTGATTTACACGATAATGAGCCTCAAATATAGCACCAGACGAAAAAAAAAAAAAAACTTATTTAAACTCTCCGCACGTGCCTACGCAGCTCTCTAAAGATAATTATTCCTCGCGGCATAATATTCTAGTCATCGTCGGCATATACGAAATTCAACTATATTCCAGTATCAGCAAACACTATTGAAATTCCATTCGAATCCATATTCCGACCAAGTTAAACACATCCCAGCTGCATATAAACTAACTCCCGGAAAAAAAAAAGAAGATACAAGTTTTCGGCTCCGCAACTCGTTAGCATAAAGTAAACACACACTGCTGGGCGCATTCCATCGCGGCGGGAAAAGCCGTGTCACGGAAGGCTTCCCTCTCTCTTTTTCGTGCACCTGTGTGGTATATTATAGAAAGGAACGCGAGCGCTGTCGATTTATGCCTCTGGGCTGTAAAGGACAAAAAAAAATCCAAAAAACAGCCGGGCATCTCATTGGAAAGGGAGAGCCGAGAGGTTTCTCCGATGTGAAATCCGACTACGAGTGTCGCGGGAGCGAACGTTGAAAAAATATCAACCTACCAGTAGACGTCGAAAGAGATGCAGCAACAGAAGATAGGAAGCGCCGATATAGGGTGACTGCTGCAGCTGTTGCGCGCGCGTCCTGAATCCCGCACACGTAAACACTACTTTCCAGCAGGTTATATACCTCGGCGTATTATAACCTCAGATAGGCGGAGAGAGAGAGAGAGAGAGAGAGAGAGAGAGAGAGAGAGAGAGAAGAGAGAAGAAGGCGGCTCCTCGCCGCGACAACAGAGCGATTATCGCTGCACACACGTGTCGCTGCTGTCCAGAGGCGTACGGCGACGTTTCTCGTTCGAGCTTCACTTGTTCACTGAGTTCACTGCCAGCGGACGATTCTTAACTGCCATCAGGCATCAGTCTGTGCCCCGCGAGTCATACACACACGCGCGCGCGAGCGCAAGCTCTCCCTCTACTCGACTCCTCGAAACCCTCTCTTTCTCTCTCTTTCTTCGCTCACGCGCAGTTGTGTGTATATATACATATGTATACATCGACTGCGCTGTGTCGCTCAAGTGCGAGGTTACCCGGTGGTAGGCTCGTCGTTCCTCACGATATACGTAATACCTGCGGTAATGCTCGCGATTCTTTTCTCCAGCGATGTGTGCGGGGTATAAAATACAGTGGGAGCGATAGACACGTCACACATGTGCACAATAGGCGTGAGAGAGAGAGAATCGTAATATCGCGCGGCGTGGGAGAGCTTTTGCGCGCTGTCGTTCGAGGCCGGAGCATTGACGTGTGTAAGCTCGTATAGGTGCGGATGTTCTACTATATTGTATGCGGGCTTCAATAGATGAGCTAAGCTGTAGAAACCATCTTTACCGACTGAGCCGTGAAGAAGAGCGTGACTTCTGATAAAGTAGTTTGGATGTAACTCGGTCGGCAAGATCGCAGGAGTTTTTGCTACCGCAGTGATGCCGTGAAAACAGCTTGATGGGTATATAGTCCAGTAAAATTAGCTTTGAAATCGAAATGCGATAGAAATGGATGCATTTTTGTTATTAGGTAAATCGAGTTCGAAAAAGAAGATTCTCGAAATTTGCAGCTTCCTAGATCAACGGATTCTATGCGAAAACAGTGTGCAAAAATCAATTACCTGCACCAGTCGAAAGAGCGTTGAATTTTGCATCGGAATCGATTTTTTACTCGATATCGATGAGTGCAAAGTTCCGAGATAATAAATAAAAAAGAAATTACCTAAATGTAGAAGGAGGGGAAGGCGCGACGCGTACAAGCCCTGTACCAGACGCGCAGACGACATGTGCGTTACGCGCCTCCTCCTCCTACATTTAGGTAATTTCTTTTTTATTTATTATCTCGGAACTTTGCACTCATCGAAATCGAGTAAAACATCGATTCCGATGCAAAATTCAACGCTCTTTCGACTGGTGCAGGTAATTGATTTTTGCACACTGTTTTCGCATAGTATCCGTTGACCTATAGGAAGCTGCAAATTTCGAGAATCGTCTTTTTCGACCTCGATTTACCTAATAACCAAAATGCAGCCATTTCTATCGCATTTCGATTTCAAAGCTAATTTTACTTGACTAATAACGCGCTTACGGCTTTGAATAGCGCAGACAAATAATCTTAATACGAGTCATGTGAATATCCCAGATGACATTTATAACTATATGTGTAGCTCACTTCCTGCAATAACAGTTTAAATCGATCGTCAGATTGGGACTTTCTTAATAGTTTGGATCCGATTACACTATTACAGAAGAAGAGCATTAGACGCGCAGGGCAGCCTCCTATATACGCGTGAGTCCGAAGTGTGTAGTCGGGCCAGCAGGACGCTATGCGCAGTTGTTGCTGTGAAGAAGTCTAGTTAGCGTAGAATTATACCGATAGCTTGTTTATTCTTTAAATTTTTTATTTGAAAAATAATGTATACATTATAAGCGAAGAAAAATGATTTTAAAGAATATTTTAATTTTTACGCTAGTAGCGTGCTTTGAGGTAAGGGCTCTTACTCAAAACAACGACGGGCAGAAATGCAGCGGTAAAATCAAGTAAGTTTAATACATAATTATTATTATCGTAGGAATAGTACTTATATATTACTCTCCATCTTAACATAGATAGTAAACGCTTGCTAATAAATCCACAAAATTCACGCTAACTAAAGTTTCGTTATTTTTTTATTATTATCGTATTTTCGCGTCCAAACGTAAATTATAGGATATTTGTGAAAATTATACATAACGACAGTTACCAGTGCGCAGAGTAGATGATTGCCGCACGAGCAGAGTTTGCGAGTTCGCAATCTGCCATGTGCGTGGGGGGGAAAGTAGCTGAGCACGTGCCGCGTGTGCGGGAAAGCATAGAAATGCGCGTGCGCATGCGCAGAATTGAATGCGTTCGCAAAATCGCACTTTGCGAACCTTAAGTAGGAGAAAGAACTTTGAACTAATATTTCAAAGTATAGCACGCAGCATGAAAAAAATCTGTAATGAATAAAACTAACTATGAAGTAGTTTCTACGATTTTGCGGGTTATCTTCAGAAGTTATCACTTTTTTTCGCATCGTGGCAATAGCTGCATTCCAATAAGATCCGTCATATTTATTCTTTGTTCTTCTCGCACATCCCAATAATTAACGATAAATAAATGCGTATCTTGCAGAATAAATCAATCAGGCCAATCGATAATCAGCAGTATTGGAAACTACTCGAACGATTTACGATGCTCTTGGCTGATCGAGCCCGATTCGCCAAATTCAGCGATTCGCCTGCACATTCAGTATTTCGAAACAGAACTGGAATACGATAAACTGTACATTTACGAAGGAGACAACGTTCACGCACCCTTACACGCTACGTTGTCAGGATATCAGTCCGGCAGGATCATCGAAATCGAGCCATTTAATCACAAGAACCCCAGCAAAGTTCTTTTGTACTTCAGCTCCGATAGTAATCGCAATTTCGCAGGCTTCAATATCACCTACGAACAATGTAAAGCCGCTTCTAGATCTATGGAACCTGGACCAGGCCCCTTGTGCGAGCCGCTAAAATCGGCTTGTCCGAACGATTGCTCTGGCCAAGGCAAATGCATGGCGCATCCTTATGCGCGGTGTACCTGCTTCCAGGATTTCGCTGGTGATGATTGTAGCCAAAAAGTTAAAGACGGCACCTGGGAAGTAATATACGGATCCAAAAACTTGGAACCACTGAGAACTTCTGCCGGTCATTGCGCTTACATCTGGAACGACAAACAATACATCCACGGAGGCGTAAGTTACGATCACCTCAACTTCAATGATGAACTGATCAAGACCCACGGATTCTACGGACTTACGCTCTTGTCGTCGTCGCCCATACCAAGCGATATACCTCCGCGATTCGGTCATTCCTGTGTTAACATCGGAAACAAGACTTACTTATACGGTGGTATGTTTATGAACTCAACGGATACCAATGAACTTTGGATGTACGAGAAGAGCTCAGCTCACGATGGAAGCCCCGATGAAAGCTGGCAAAGTATCGAACCATTGACTCCATGCGACAAAGGCGAGATGTGCGCACCGATAAAGGTAGAACTATCAATAATAATATCGATGAATATCTGATGAAGCAGTTCTAACTAATGCTTAATACATATAGGTATCCGGTCACACAGCCAACCTGATCAAAGATCCGAACGGCAAGGACAAAATGCTGGTGATATTCGGCTACTCATCCGAATACGGCTACCTGAATACCGTTCAAGAGTACCACTTTGAAACTGGCACTTGGCAAATCGTCAACACCACCGGATTTCCCGTGAGGGGCTCTTACGGTCACACTTCCGTCTACGACGAGTCGTCCAATATGATCTACGTATACGGAGGTCTCGTCAATTATATCGAATCCACCAATCGACTTTACACCTATCACACCTTAAAAAGGGAATGGAAGCTTGCCGCGCCATCACCTTCCGATCCCCGTTATCTTCACAGCGCGATCCTCGTCAGTAAGAACTTGATGCTCGTCTTCGGTGGCAAGATCAGAGACATGTACCGAAATCCGGATACCATCGTCTACGACCTGACGTGCGATTCTTGGCAGCAGTACCGGATGCCCGAAGGTATAGACACCTCTAGGTATGGACACAGCGCCGTCATGGATCGCAAAGGATCGATAAACATATTCTCGGGATTCGACGGCGAGATGGTCAATAACGTGTTGAGGTGAGGATATTACCATTAGTATACGATTATATTTGCGTGTTTTTTTTTAACGCTAATTCACGTGTTTTTTTTTGTTTAGATACACACCTGGAACCTGCGAACAGTTCGAAGATTACTTTGAATGCCTTACGAGCCAAGTTGGACTGAAGTGTATCTGGATGGAAGACGCAAAATCTTGTCGAGCTTTGAACGACGTGGATAACCCTATCAAGTACCCGAGCTGTTTGAAAAACGCTGAACAATTAGCACTGAGAATGAAGGCATGCCAGGAGTTGACAGACTGCTCCTCTTGCACGCAAACGTCGATCGACTGCGTCTGGTGCAACGGAGAATGTTCTCATCAGCAAACTTGCCCCGATAAAACCGCAAACGTCACTCATAGTCCAGAAATGTGCAACGAAACTTTGCCGAAGGAAAGCCTATCGAAATTCCAGATTCCCGATGAAAACTGCGCCGAAATCACAGCCTGCGGTAACTGCACGGACACCGGTGGCTGTTTATGGTGTCAGGATCAACAGCAGTGTTGCAGCAAACGCGCTTACCACGCGGTATTCCCCTACGGTCAATGTCGCGACTACATCGTCAACGGAGATCAATGTCCAGATGCGAACATACCCACTGGTGAATGGTGCAGCGCTTACAAGAACTGCACAGAGTGCGGAAAGGATCCGGCCTGCGGTTGGTGCGACGATTTGTCGGGAACCGGTAGTGGACAATGCCTGCACGGATCAGCTGGAGGATCGAACCGTCAAAGCTGTCCATCGAGTCATCGGTGGTACTTCACCGAAACATGCCCAAGTGAGTGACGTATGCACATATACGATTGATCGAGGTCGATTTGATGAATTAGTGATTAACGATTTTTGTCTCGACAGGTTGCCAATGCAACGGTCATAGCACTTGCCATCCAGATAGCGGGGAATGCATTCAACCGTGCAATGACTTCACGGAAGGACCACACTGCGATCGGTGTCAACCTGGTTACTGGGGTAACCCTGCGAACGGCGAAAAATGCAAAGGTAAAGGATTACATTCATAAGTTTCCGATTACATGCTCATGATTTACTTTACTAATCCGAGTTGAATTTATCTTTAGTTTGCGAATGCGGCAGCGAAAATCACTGCGACGACAAAACTGGAAAGTGTTTGAAATGTGAAACAATCGGAGCCACAGGAGATCTCTGCGAAAAATGTGACGTGAAGAAGAATTACTTCGAAGGACCTGCACCTGGATTATGCTACTGTAAGAGAACGTTGTTAACTTCTTTTTTTTTTTTTGGAACAGATGAGTTCAGGCGCAAGTACTAATAATTGCAACTTTTTTTAGATGACATTAAGACAAATTACAAATACATCTTCAACCTGACCAACGATGGTTTCGAAGCTCTACGGAAAGTCAACTTCAGAAACTCGGCACTAAACAACACTACTTCGTTCACCATGGAATGCTCTGTTAACGCGACCGTAGACGTGAGAATCGAAAACAAAGAAGGTTCGCAACAGTTTGTCCTCAAACATCATCCGTGCACGGACACGAAATTCGGTAAAATGTTCCCTGTGCAAGAGTACTTGAACGTCATCAACGAAGGTGAAGAGAATACGGTCTACGTGCAAGTCTACGAATTTAAGAAACCAGCTGTCATCACAATTTCCTTTAATCAATTACCTTGTACAAAATATGGAATTTTTAAATATTCTAAAGAAAAGAAATAAAAATATACGGAGTCAGGAGGAAAAGAAATTGTGAAAAATTTTCGTTTTATAAAATATTTATAATACTGTATTCCAAAATTCAGTTATTTCACAAATATACAATTGCACAATGTAATTAAATTTTTTACTGTAATTACATTACCACAGTCTTTAATAAAATATCACATAATGATCAGTTATTATGAGTTTTTTTCGTTATGTGACCTTTGAATATAAATATATCTCTGTTCCATCGATACATTACTTTTGTTTTAAGAAAACCTGCTTAAAAATGTCAAAGCACATTAACTCATTATTTAAGGCCAGATATCTTATATCGACCACTCTTTTACCATACAAATGATCCAAGCTTTGCAAATGTTTCCAACAGCTGCTTCACGTATTGAGAAGAAAACACTAAATTCAAAGGCATGGCAGTTTTTTCTCAATTTCCATAACATTAAACAATTGATTTTTAAGAGATAATAAATCTGTCATAGTCTTCCAGCATTTCAGTAAAATACAGAAGTGCTTCTGTATCAATTTGCAAATCTTCAATTGTTTCACAAGCTGGTATATGTGGTTGAGTATTTTCATCGCACGTACTATCCTTGTTACAAGTATGTTCTTGTAATTTATGTTCCTCACTTTTGCTGTCATTTATTGTACTAGTGTTCAAACTCTCATCATGATTGACAACTTTGTCAGGTTCATTGTTTGGCATACTTGATTCTTTGATATCCACAACTATTACAGTGGACAAACCAGAATTAACATGATTGACAACTTTGTCAGGTTCATTGTTTGGCATACTTGATTCTTTGATATCCACAACTAATACAGTGGACAAATCAGAATTAACATGAATGACAATTTTGTCTGGTTCATTGTTTGGCTTACTTGATTCTTTGATATCCACAGCTACCGCAGTGGACAAATCAGAATTAACATGACTGTCAGATTCGATATCTTCATCATCTTCAAATATATTAATAACTTTCTTCACATTTTTAGGAGTCCACGAAAAAATGGATGGAACAGCCTTTGAGCTCAAATGTATTTTTTCAAGTTTATAACCTATAACATATTTTATTTTACTTTTCACAAATTTAAGTGTTAATACGTTTCTAGTTGTTTACATTGAGTAAATACCTAAGTTGAGTAAGTACCTCTAGCACTTACCTCCCATATAACTTTCGGTAATGATATCACTTTTCTTAAAATGCTCTTCGCATAACCCATGCCCTTTTTTTGGTTTCCAATTCGGTCTTCTTATAGCATTCAGCCATTGCTTTCGTCTTACATCGGATGACGGAAATCTAAATCTCTTATTGTTATAACAGTTTTCTACCGAACACTTCATTATTCTTGAAAGTAAACGCCTTTCTTGCGATTTTTAAAACCGATTATAAACTTACACATAATAAAATACAATAAGTATATTATGATGGTAATTGTCATACTAATGCATTATAGTAACTCTGACGCCATCTGTGGGCCAACGAGCTTATATACAGTGACCACCGCCCATCAATTTATAAATTTATCATTAATTTTCATAAACCAGCAAAAACTTTTTTCTTCCGATTTCCACAAAATTATCCAATAATTTTTCACAAATTAACTTCATCCACGTCAATGATGAGCTCAGTATTTCCTACCCTATTCGTCAATCTAAATTACTCTTATTTATGCATTCAAATATTTAAAGAATGTTACGCCTTTTGTTCAAATAACATAGGTATAATAGATACTTTTTTCGAAAATTCAATTTGAATTCGATTCAGCGACTTGAAGTCAGCTTGTAAATACAACAATCGAAGATTCGCCCTGAACGTAGTCAAATCAACGGGCAGTATACTTATGCTTTGAAATATCTTTCGCCCATCATTGGCTCACTCGCGCCCGTGAACTCGACGACGCTACCGACACCCACACAGCTGCACAAATATAGAGACGGACACAGCTGCATAGCAGGCGCGTGTGCGTGCTTGCACCGTAATCCCTCTCGGCGGCGTCGGCAGCGCGTGTACACTCACCTATAGTCTTTCCACGGACATCAGTCCTGCAGGCGGCGTTGGCTCGCGCTGCACTCGCAGGCCGCAGCTGGCGCACATTGTGTTATATACCCATAGTCTGCCGTCGTCCGCCAGGTGGTCAGCGTGCAGCGCGTCTCGGATTTCCGCGAAGAGCCAGCCTGCAGTCGTTAGTACATAAAACACCCCGTACACACACACACACACACACACACAGTTGCTCGTCTGCGCTCCGAGACGATGCTGGGGATGCGGAGCTGCTGGCGCGTCTGTATCAGTAGCAGCAGTAGTAGGAACGTCGTCTGCCGGAGGAGTCACGTCAGCGGCGAGGAAGTCGTGCTCCTGACAGTCCGAATAATATAAGACACAACGACGTCGGCAAGTAGCAGCTGCAGCCGAGAGACAGGCGGGGCCGCAGCTGCAGTACGCCTCGCGCCCTCTCCGCAAGCGTGCGTTTCTCTACGCTATTCGAAGGAATAGGAGCAAGGGCCGCGAGAGAACTCGTCGCCGTCGGCCATTGTCTCAGCGCGTTGACATGGAAACCTACCAAAATGGCAGAAGCCGCGCAGATGTTTTTGTTCCTGTATAAGTGCAAGTACCGGCGAAAAGCCCGGGCGGGAGTCGTCGCCCCCGCCGACGAGCCTGCTGAACACGGGGAGGAGAAAGCTGGCCGGCGTCTGCGGCCCAGGCGTACCAGTGGCGCCGGCCAGCTGCTCTGGAGCCTCGTCGTCTGGACGACGCTGCTGCAGTGCGTGGCGCCCCTCGGGACGGCTGCCGCTAGCTCACAAAACAGCATTGTCGGGGCTAACGCCTCCGCGTGTGATCTCGACAGCTGCCACAATGGGAACTGCGTCAACGGCAGCTGCATCTGTCGAGAGGGCTGGCAGGGACCCAACTGTCAATACTGTGCTAGCAAAGTCAGGTTAGTTCTCCATGCTTCTTTTTTCAATACACCCTGTATCTCCTTTTTTTTCTTTCTTCTCTCTCACGCGCTTTCCCGCTGAGTCTTTGATTGTAAACAATGCACGAGTGAAATCTAGCCAGCCAGTTGGGTTAGGCATTGGTGAAAGTTGATTATGAAACCGTGGGGATGATGAAAATTTATTGTCTTTTGAACTTCCATTTGCATAATGCGCTCAAGAGCAATACTCCATTGAGGTTAGTTCAATGAGATAATGGAATATTGTGCTCGCACCTCTGACCCTGTTGCAGAGTCAGTCTAACTGGCATGTATTAAAATACACCGGCTGAGATAGTTAAAAGTTGACTGTTTTGATTGAGAGTTGAGAAATGATGCCGGTCATTATGTGAGTTCGCACCACAACCAGTCCGTGACAATGCACTGTACATAAACAATGATGGAAATGCCAATATGATGTTTACTCAATGAAAGCAAAGAAATTATTAGCTTTTAAAATTAGATGTATTGAACAATGAATGACTTGTTGTCGCACATAAGCTGGTAGATAGTAAAATGTATCTATATAACAGACAGCTGACACCTACTAACAGCTTGGGTTTCACCGTAAAAATTACCAACCACTCGATTACTTTCTAGCGAATTATCTCAAGGTCAGCTATATTTACTCCAAGCTATTCCCAGTATCTATTAATTGCTATAATTGTTCAAATTTCTATACAGCGTAGACACACGCCAGCTTATCTGCTTGATAAGTGCATCCGTAATGACATGTAATAACCGCAGAGGAGCGATGACAATGATCACTCATCCGATACACTCTATACGCCTGTACTCTGTACGCTCAGTCGTAAGGTCACTCATTTTTCATCGCTCTCGTACACCCTCCTCCTTCTTTGAAAAAAGAGAAAAAAAAATGAACGCACATCATTGTAACGTCCGGAATTCTTTACGATAATGTAATCACTATTTATTAGCTGGCATATTCGCTTTCTCTCTCGGACTTATCAGCTGCATGTCAATGCGCGTTTTTCCACAGCGCATTTATTATTCATTCCGCGTGCCCTTGTCTCCATCAGACTATATATCATATAACGGTCAGTCGAATTAGCTCGATTAACGATATGTATCGTTTTTTTTTTTAAACGACCGTATACTATTCTCCTGTGAGAAATTTTCACTATTTTGCTCTCAACACGTTTAAGAAAAAAAAAAACGAAGCAGAGAGAATCGATGCATCACATCGAAAATGCCCCTGAGGCACACACTGTCGCTCATCCTTCGACCGGTGCTTATCTCGTTCCTCATCGCATCGACGTGAGGTGCAACGTGCAGTAGAGAGAAAAAAATGTGGTTCAGTCGATCAAAGCCTGATTTTTTTCCCTCTCGACGCTTTATATTCTCTCTTCTTCTCTTTTATTTTTTAGAGATGAAGAGCTGAGCGCCAAATTTTTGCATCGACGTTTTCGTCTCTCGGAAACAGGTTTTTCTTCCACCACAGCGTGTGATAAACGTGATACTTTTTCGGCGAGTCGTATACACTTATAGTGAGTCAGTGTAAGCATTTTAATTTTTGATACAGCTCGCGCATCTCCTTTACATTTAAAATCCTGAGACTTTTTCGTATACAGGCGCATGACGTGTGTTCGGATTGAATTCTCTCACTTCCTTCTTTAGAGAAAAAAAAAAAAAAAGAAACGTTATATTATTATTAGCAAAAACGTTGCGTGGGTGCAAGGTCGGTGGAGGAAAAAAAAATGGGATCAGCGCAGACCTCGATATAATATATAACTCGTCCCGAATAAAGCGAGTCTCGGGGACGAAAAATCTCTCGTTAGTGCGTACGTGTGAGTCGTCTCTCTCTCTCTCTCGTGCTTTGCCGCTGCTACGCACGCGTTAACGGTAAATCGGCCATTCCAGCGGCTATCGACGACGACGACGACCTATCGCGTCTTCTATATATACTCGTTTCTTTCATTTCTCTTATAATAAGACAGATGCGACCGAGAGAGAGAGAGAGAGAGAGATAGAGCTTTCCCGATAATTCCGTGAACTTTTGCAATTTTGCGCCTGACCGATCGATCTCTATCTCGCGGTTAGTGCGACTAGTTTTTCGCGCGAGCTATGGATATATAAAGCTGCGGGAGTTTTCTCGACTTGTTTGCCGTGTACTCGTTTCTGTCATTCGGACGTGTACGCGTAATACACGGCTTTTCGATTAATATGAGATGCTTTTTAAAAACGCGTTTTTTAAACGTATAATAAAGCTTATAATAGGCTTGAAAAAAAAATATACAGCACTCAAAGGGCGGCTTTAACGAAGTTTCATCGTTATCGTTAAGCGCGCGTCGAGAGATTTAGCATACGAAGAGGCATTTTTGCGTGCTATTTTTTTTTGTCCTCGTTATTTATTATACGAGACGACAGGTGAACAAATAGACGTCGCGCGTTATATGACACTTTCCGCGCTCAAATATTGTCTCGGAAGAGAGAAGAACGACGACACTAATGTAACGTACTACAACCAACTCTAAAATAAAATTCCGAATTAATATCACCGTATTCTTGGCCCTTTTTCAGCGCGAGTTAGATGAAAAATGTTTGTCCTCTTTTTTTCCCTTCCTCCGCTTACTCCGCGCGAAGTTCGTTCGCGGATGGAGAGTAAACTTGCAGCGCTTGTATATAAGCCATTCCATTTTCCGGCGCAGCGTGAAAGTCGACCGGCGTCTGCAGGAGTATATAGTAGCTAGCGGTAGTCGTAACGACATCGGTAGCGGCTATATAGGTGTATACACTCGCGGCGAACTTCTTTTATCGCGCGGCGGGATTCACTCCCTTGAATTCTCTCCTTCTTCGAGCCATTTCTGATCGCCGTTACTTTACGGCTCTGATTCGACGCGCGAGATCTGAATGCGGAACGAGGGACGCGAATATTTCAGTTTTCAAAAGAAAACTCGTTATAAGCGCGGCGGCCGCGACGATAAAACGCGCGCGGGTTTTTTTTTTTTTTTTTTTCGAGTATATAGGCTCTAACTCGCCGGAGAAATTATGTAAAGGCCGTTGAGATTTATATAATAATAATTGATTGCGCGCGCGACTCGCGAACATAGTTTTACGCTGCGTATACTTATTTCGAGGAGTGAAAATATTATTGTTTTTGTCGGCATAATATCCGTGAAAATTCGTCGCTCTCGTGTGTATTTTCGAAGCTACGATTTTTGGGGGTACAGAGAGTCGAGTTTAATCGCAGCTTGTACGAGCAATTACATTGCTTCGTGTTCGATGGCATTTTTGATCGAATATAAAATCGACGCGAGGGCGAGATTGTATGTACGTATACACGCGGTACTGCGCGGGATTTATCGATTATTGAAAACTGATTCGTTCCTTAACGTTGTTTTATTATCGCGCGCGAGAGCGAATTATTTTCCGGATAATTGCGGCGCACGTTGGATTCGACGTCGAAGGTGGTTACGCGAAAAATATAGAGACTTCGAGAGAGAGAGAGAGAGAGAGAGAGAGAGAGAGAGAGAGAGAGAGAG
>QLSS01000008.1:810814-943328 GCA_024372645.1 Trichomalopsis sarcophagae
ATATATATATATATATATATATATATATATATATATATATATATATATATATATATATATATATTTCGACGCGAGCGCTTTCTCGGAGATTGTCTGCCGCTTGAATTTTTCAACTCGGAACTGCTCCGATTCGCGCGAATTACGAAATGTAGCCGAGTATAATATATAGGCTGAAAGCTAGATGAAACCTTTGCCGGCGCTAATCAGATTTATCAAAGTCCTTCGAATCAAAGTGAAAGCGACTGTATTCGTACAGAAGTGCAGCTCGCGTTGTATATATGCAGAAAAGAAAACTTTCGCGATAAATCAAACAAAGCGAGCGAGCGAGCGCCAAAAAAAAAAAAACAAAAAACAAAACCACTTCCCTCTATATCTGCATCCGCGAGAGAGAGAGAGAGAGAGAGCTGAGCTTATCGACTAATTCGACGCGATGCATTACTCTCTGTACATACGTCGGGAAAAAAGAGGAGTCCCTTGTTTCCTCTCTGGCCAATAAAAAGGATCAATGCGCGTGTCTCGCGGCCTTCCGAGTTTACTGACACTTGGCCCCGAGACTCGGCAGCAGACTCCGAGGGATTCTCGCGGGGTTCGCTTGACCTACATGGGGGAAAGATGCTTTATCGTTCGGAATGAAAAATCGTGCGTGGGTGGGTGTAGTTTTTTTTTTCGTTTTTTTTTTATCTATATAGGCGTATTTCCATTTGGCTTGTTTACTAACGATGCTTTTCTGCCATCGACAGGGACTCTCAAGTCGACTGCTCCGGTCACGGAGTCTGCATCGAGGGCGTCTGCACGTGCGACGCCACGTGGATGGGCGAGGCTTGCAACGTGCCAGTCTGCCCCAACAACTGTTCGGCCCATCAAGGACAGGGCCAGTGCAACCACGAGTGGCATCGCTGCGACTGTTCTCCTGGATTCAAAGGTATATGACACGAAAAAAATAACACCGTTCGCGAATTTTATCGCCTGCGAGCGATCAGTAACGCTTATGTACGTCCAATTAACTCGAAACTACTGTATACTCCCGTTTAATTCTAGCTTCCGACAGTTGGTTTTTGCGTCGGTTCTTTTGAACAAAAAGCTCCGCCTGAAAGGCCAATGGCTGAGGGGAAAAAAAAGAGCTCGCGCCGCGTAACGGAACCAGGAAGTCGAAGCGCGACAATTACAGTCTCTTTCTCTCTTTTCATCTTGATGCTGCGGTTGCTGGTGTTGAACACACCCACGTTAGTTGGACAGGAATGTCCTCGACCGCGCGAAAAAAAAAAACACGTACGACGACGCTGCTGTTGCAGCAGTCTTCTCTCGTTTCCTCTCTTTTTTCTCTGCTCTCAAAGTTTCTAAATTATGCCGCGTTATGTCTCTCGAGGACCCGAGGGAAACTCGGCGCAGTTTATGTATACACCGAGAGCCGTCTGCGCGTCTTTTATACGCATTATACGTCCTGATTCAAGCATCTCGGTGTCGTGCTGCAGTCGCTTTTTTTTCGTGCTCCTTTTTCTCCCTCGCTCTCTCGCTAGTGTCTGTGTATACAGGGCTAGTGCTTTTATTTGCATTCTTCCTTTTTCGCGTGCGCGCGCGCGCGTGAGAGTGTGTATACAGAGGCTACACCACTTTAAGGCACCTCGAGCTTGCGCGCGGGTATTACTATTTCTAGACGACGCTCAGCCCGTGTCGCAGTTATTTTTGCCGGCCTGTAAATATTCCCGTAACGGATATCCGCGATTTTCCTCTTTTATTATTATTAAATATAAAATTATTTCCGCTCGACCGAGACAAACTAAAACAAGCCTCGATGTGAAATTTCAGGAGCCGACTGCAATCAGAGGAGCGAGCAGGGCTACTGGAATGCGGTGAACTACAACGACCTGTCGCCGGAGGGCTCGGCAAGCCACTGTGCCGTTGTTTGGCAGGACTCGCTTTACGTCATAGGCGGGGAGAGCTTTCACCGCGCCAAGATGATCTACATCTACGACTTCAACGGCAACGTCTGGGAGACGCCTCACATCACCGGTCTAAAACCTCTTCCTCGGTATGGTCACTCCTGCGTTTTGTTCGGTGACAAGATTTACATGTACGGCGGCGTCATTGAAAACTCCACCGTCACCAATGAGATCTGGGCGTTCGACGTGTCTGCCAAGCTCTGGGAGAATGTCACTGTGCATGACAATTGCGTCAACAAGACCATGTGCGGACCGCTTAAGGTTCGTTTTGTTTTTCTTTGTGAAATCGGAAATTTGTGCTCGGAATTTTTTCATTTAATATAATGTTTTAACGAACGTTAGGTTGCCGGACACACAGCGAATCTCGTGCAGAGCCACGACAAGAAGGAGAAGATGGTTGTCATCTTCGGGCACTCGCCGCAGTACGGCTATCTGAATACCGTCCAAGAGTACTACTTCGGTGCGCGCGAGTGGCAGATAGTCGAAACCTTCGGCTTCCCGGTGAAGGGCGGCTATGGTCACAGCGCGGCCCACGATCCGCACACGAATCTCATCTACGTCTACGGTGGCTACGTGTCCGAGAATCCGGGTACTCAGGTCCTCACCAACAGACTGTACTCCTACCATCCAAACCGACCAAGAGAGTGGCGACTTCTGACCGCTGCACCGTCCGCGCGTTTCTTCCATACAGCCGTTTTCGTTAGCAGCTCGCTCATGCTCGTCTTCGGTGGCAACACTCACAATGACACCATTCACTCGTTCGGCGCCAGGTGCTATTCTTCCGACATGGTAGCTTACGATGTAACCTGCGACTCGTGGAGGCAGTACACTATGCCCATAGAAATGGCCGACTTGTCAAGGTACGGGCACAGCGCAACCGTTTTTAGCAAGTCAATGTACATCTACGGTGGATTCGACGGACAGATGCTCTCTGATATGCTCAGGTAATTGTTCGAAACAAGTGTAATCACAGTCGTAATATTTTATAATAATTTTATAATAAAGAGTAGTAAATTAAAATGATGCGATTCGTCCCGTAGGTACACTCCAGGAACGTGCGAGCACTTGCGCAATTACAGTCAATGTTTGAACTCTAGAATAGGTCTGAAATGTGTGTGGGACAAGAAAGCGAGCGTTTGCCTGCCCATCACAAAGATCCCAAAGACTGTCCTAATAAACGACGATCCTCACGACGGCAGGTACATGCGTTGTTTGTACGATACTCTGCCGCGTGGCATGACCTCGCACAAAGAGCTCTGTAAACTGCTGACTGACTGCGTCGCTTGTGTGCAAACCTCTTACAACTGCGTCTGGTGCGGCAAGAACTGCGCGCATGAGGTCTGCCGGAATGTCGCTAACGCGCCCCAGACAAGAGCCATTAACTCTCTCGATATGTGCGACGCACACACCGGCATCGAGTGCTATCAGCTGCACTCGTGTCAAGCCTGCTCCAGCAATCCCAAATGCATTTGGTCCTGGTCGAACGGTCCTGATAGGTGCAAGCCCTTGTCTGAAATCGCTATTGTAAGTTTATTCCCTATGATAATGTTGTTTTTTTATTTTTATGTCAAATCAGTGGAATTTGAAATATATAAAATGAAATTCCGCTTACATGTGTTTAAGGCGAGCGCGAACAATACGATCCAACCGCAGCGATCGCCGGTGGACATCTGCCGAAGCGCCTGCGTCGAGTACACGTCCTGTCGCAACTGCACGGAGGCCGAGTGCATCTGGTGTCAGAACGAGGAACGATGCGTCGATAAAAACGCCTATCCAGCAAGTTTTCCCTACGGCCAGTGCCGCGAATGGACGACGGTGTCCGAAAAGTGTCGCAACACTAAGTCTGGCAACGAGTGGTGCAGTTCGCACAATTCCTGTGCGACCTGCAGGGCTGACCCGGCCTGTGGTTGGTGCGACGATGGGTCGAACACTGGGCGGGGAAAATGCTTACCTGGAGGCGCGCGGCAACCCAGTCACAGGAGCCCCGAGAGTTGCCCGTTGGATCGCTGGTACTTCACAGAGTGTCCGAGTAAGTTTACAGCAGCATTTACAAAGTTGCCTCAATTTTACATTGGCTGCCTCTTAAATAATGTATGGGTATCGGTTATAGTTTGTCAATGCAACGGACATAGTACATGTCATCCCAATAGCAGCGAGTGTATTCAACCGTGTGGAAATTTAACGTACGGACCTCATTGCGAGAAGTGTAGACCAGGCTTTTACGGCAATCCTCTTAATGGAGCTACTTGTCAACGTGAGTCCCCTGTAAATTGTAATGGATCATTAACATGTCTACGGCAAGGTTACTTCATTTTGTTCTTCCCTGTTTGCCGCGTTTAGCTTGCTCTTGTAACGACCAGGGGACTAACTGCAGCGGAGAGACGGGAAAATGTTTCTGTACAACGAAAGGTATTATAGGTGATCACTGCGAAAGATGCGACATCAGTGGACTCTATCACGGCGACCCCACGAACAAAGGATCATGTTTTTGTAAGTACTTCTCGATTGAATGTTTTATTGATTAGACTTCTATTGTTAACTTTGGTCTTTTTCCAATGCGTTTCAGATGATCTGGCAATCGATTATCAATTTACGTTTAATCTTAGTAAGAAAGAAGACCGCTACTACAGAGCGATAAACTTTAAGAATTCTCCTCCAAAATCCGACGTAGACGCCGACTTTTCCATAACGTGTTCCGCAATCGCCAGGATGAACATAACTATCAAAAAGGCGAACAGTCCGGAAAAACCGTTACTCCTCGGGGCAAACTGCACGAATCTGATCTACAAGCATCGCTTTAGTAAAGCTGACTACAATTTCGGCAACGAGGATAACAACACGCTCACTACGTTCTACGTCTACGTTTACGACTTCCAACCTCCGCTGTGGATCCAAATCTCGTTCTCCCAGTATTCCAAGCTGAATTTGCAGCAGTTTTTCATAACATTTTCTACGTGAGTATTGACAAGTACCATTAACTTTGTAGATCGATTTCGAAAATTTGCATGACTTTTTTTCTTCTCTTTTTATTATTTGTCACACCGAGTAATTTCTTCGAATAAGTCGCTGTCTTAAAACTCAGGCAGTATTTACTTGTAAACTAGAGATTATATGCCTCCACATAGGTGCTTCCTTGCTTTGTTGCTGGTGGCAGCAATCCTCTGGAAAATCAAACAAAAGTATGACATGTACATAAGGAGGCAGCGTCTCTTCGTGGAAATGGAACAAATGGCTAGTCGTGCCTTTAGCCAAGTTCTCGTGGAAATAGAGAGGCGCGATTCAAGTATCTCGGAAACTGATGGTAGCGATACCGAAATGAACAATTCTCGCAAGAAGAAGAAGAAGAAGGTAGGAAGACATTTTCAATATTGAGAAATTAGTTTTTGAAGGTTGAAAGATAAAAAAAAAATTAATAAAAAATGGTATATTGCAGGATGCTCCGAGTCCGATAGCTCTGGAGCCTTGCTGCGGCAATAGGGCTGCGGTTCTTTCCTTACTAGTCAGGCTGCCGACCGGAGGCGAGCCTTACACGCCGGCGGGTCAGAGCGCAGGCCTTGCAGTCGCTTCGGCTCTCGTAACCCTAGGCAGCCCGCGTAGGCCCTCTCAGGAGCTCACCATCAAGGAGCCTAAGAAGTCGCGAAAGTCGAGCAGTCAGCATCCAGAGTCGAGCTGCATTTAGCGCTAACACAGAGCGTGAGAGAGAACATAAGAACGATATAACATTTTCATCACACTTTGAATATTTCATTGTAGCAGAAGGATCGTAGGCCTTTGAACTTTGCCAAGTTCACATACTCATCGAAGATTCTCACACCGTAGAAAGACTCTTCCGTCATCTCTTGTCAAGCGACGACTCGATCAACTCCCGAGTTCTCCTTCGCACACTATACCATTGCTCTCGATAACTTGTTTTTTATTTTATTTTGATAAACTCCTTTGTCAATTCAAATCATTCCTGGTACTTAGATCATTTATCTCGTGATACAAAGACTGAGTAAAGCTAGACTTTTTCCCAAATCCATTCAATTTATATACGTAAGTAGTAAAGGAAACTTAGAGCATAAAAAAGAAGCTTGGTCTCGAATTGCGTGTTATGATAGACAAGCGAACTATACACGTTTAAATCTCCGTCTGATTGGGAAAAATTCTTTTTTTTTACAATTTTTTTTTTCAATTTCTCGATAATTATTTAATGCGGAGGAGAAAAGCCAAAAGAGATTCGTACAAAGAATAAGAGACATGGAAGAAATCACGGCGAGAGTTTGTACAGTTTTGTATATATAGTTATACAACGGATATCGGAACTTTTTTTATTAGACGACGAAAGCAGATTTTTTTTATCGCTATACAAACTACTGACGCGAATCGCGAGTCTTCTTGGCGACTACAGTTATTAGGGTAATATTGCCTACATAGTAAGATACAGAGGAAGTTGCATTATTAGTCGTTCAATTATTTTGTGAGAATGATCGCTCACTCATGCTAGGAAAAAAGAAATCACATTTTCGATACTCGTGCTTCGTCGATTTGTATATAATTCTACATAACTCTATGCCAAGTTAGAGTCGACGTCGACTAAGATAATGATAATAATAATATAAAAAGGAAAAGGTTAATGAGGTAAAAGCTATAGTTGTACAAAAAATAAATGTAAACCGAACAAAAGAGCAATTGAATGCACGAATTTTAGGTAAAATTTTTATCTATATTTCTCGATAATTAGCACGATTTGCCGGCTGTACTTGGTGAGAAACATAAGATTGAGAGATGCAATAATGATAAAGTGCAGTCGTCTTTTCAGTTTTTAGATCTTATGCATTCAAGTTACTCTTAATTTATAAAAATAATCGTCTATAAAATCAGTGCTGTAAATTATCTTTTCTTAATTTGAACATAAAGTAATAAGATTATGCACAGTGATGCCTTCTTAAAATGTAAGTTCTTTCTAACAATTTACTTCAATTCTCACGTGCGTCCTTCGTATTATATAAAAAGAAAAAAATTTTACTCATAGCGTGTAAGTACTTCAAAATTGAACAAAATATTTTAGAAAATTGTAATCGTATAATCATTAACTATTCAAATAAAAATCGTATTTGAACATAATTTGGGAGAAAATGTTTTACGCATTTAGTTCTAAGATAATCTTCAGCACTGTTTACACTCTTTATAGATACATACATATTGTGATCGGAGGAATAATTTCGTAGATAAATTTGTCTACTCTAAAGTTAACATTATGTTTTTGTCAGCAAATCTATTCCATGTTATGAAAATTGGATTATACTTGACCCATTAAGAGAAAGTAAAAATAACGCAGTCTCGAGGAGTAGACGATTGCGTTGAGTTCGAATCCTAATTTTAATCATCGTACCCGATCCACGTTTAAAAGAACAAAATAATGTACATTGTATAACCATTCCAGAATTTGTTGGGTATCGGAGTTTTTGTAAAATGCTTGACTTTAAAGAACTTACTGTCGAACTCCACGCGATCATTATAAAATTAAGCACATTCTTCGTTCTTTTTCATTAAAGTGTATTCAACTTTATCTAGTCTATAGTAAAGAAAAATCCGAGTAGTGGATGTTGTATTACAGAAAGTGCGTGTCAGACTTTTGCGGGATATCCATTAAATATTTAAAAAATGCAATTTGCCGTAAAAATAACTGAAAACAATCTTGTGTGCTGCAGTATTTTTTTTGGTCGTTACGATACTCTTGAAATTTCGAACAAATAGATATATTACGTGCTCATCTCATTATTTAGTTTTACGATTAAGGTTACGAAGATCTGCATTTGTATATTTTGCCATTGTATAATCCAAATGTTTTCAGAGCAGGATGAAATGTACTGTTATAGCGGTTTTAGGAACGAAGTAATTTGTGATGTTTTAATATTTTAATTTCATATTTAAGTTATGAAATTATACGTTTGAACTAAGAGACTTGAAATTTTTTTATTAATCCTTACTAATCCTTACGCTTGTCGAATCTAAACTAACAAACAGAACAAAATTATATGAATCTAGGAAAAATTTAGATGGCTTCGGTTACAAGCGCAATATCGTAGACATTGAAAATCATCTTAGAATAAAAAAAAAAATTGGTGTGCAATGCTGTTTTTTTTCTCCAAGAGGAGATTAATCTCGATTTTTCCAAGACTGGCAAATGGCATTTTGGCCGAAAGAAAGAGAATGAACGCGCGAGGAAAAAAGTTTTTTTGCAACTGTAAACAAGAGTGCATGCGAAAAAACAAGACTCGGCTGTATTTTTATGCTAGTATCGTAGGTAGGACTACATGCGCCGTATGAATGTTGATAAAAAAGTGAGATGCATGACCATTAAGAAAAACATATTGTATTATAAAAAAAAAGCAAATATTGTTTAAATAAAATCGATATATATGTAAATTGGAAGTATTCAATTCTTAAGGAAAAGGTGGGGTTTGATTTCCAAAAGAGAATATAAGATATGTATTTATATTTTTTGCCTTATCTTTAATCGGAAAAACAATAGTTGCAGACTATGTAGACATAATTTCATTATGTAATTCTAGTGCAAATTCAACTACAAAAGACACATTTTTTTCCAGGCAACTGATGTGCCGATGATTAGGGTGTGCATTACAGAAAAAGCATTTGTATTATTGTTAACTAAGTATTTCTCATTCTCCAATAATTTGAAAAAACCTAAGGTAAACAAATTTATATATAATATATATGTATTTTTATTTGTAATATATAGTACGAACAAGTTTTGCAAGTTCCTTGAACTTGAATGTCAACGTCGTCGAATATTTACATTTGCTTCAATTATTTTGCATGACAAGTACCATTATTTTGTACTAATAACCAGTACCATATTCTTTGACTCTTTATACACTACATACGTGAACATCCTTTGACCCTGATGTTTTTTGAAACAAAAAGTACGAATCAGATAATCCTTTTAGGAATCAAATCATTTTACCTAATTCCTATACTTTTTTTCGTTAACTTACCTTTTAACTATCTTTTTTTATATATAAACATATAGGAACTTCCGCGTCTCAAAAACGCTATATACACGTTTTTACAACGCTTATCATTCACGTTAGTTTTCAAAAGCTCTTATTTTCACAGTCTTAAAAATGCACGTGTCCCATTATTGCAGTTAGCAAAGAATTTACTCGTTTCTTTGCTTTGGTTTAGCTGCACAAATGTGTAACAAATCATAGAATGGAAGAATAAAGTAACTAAAAAGTTAACGAAATGTCAAAATTCTAAGTAGCTTTTCTAAGAGTAGCTTGATCATCTATCGAATATCTATTCCAGCATAATGCAACAGGTTCACACTGCTCATTGACTTCAGTTACCTCTGTGCCATCTGCTTTATCAGTTGTCCTCTCTGTTTGAACTTCTAGAACTTCTTCGCAAGCAGTCGCGAATTCTACTTCGCATTTCAATTCGTTTTTCAAGGTACTGATGATATCGTACGAAGTAGCTCCGTCCTTGACTTCGGGTAGGCTAATTCTCGCGATATCGTCGTCTCCATCAAGAGCTCGGCTTGCTTCTGGAATTTTGTGGTCGTCGTGAATATGCAGTACGAGACAAGACATCGTGTGATATATCTTTCCACAAATTTCACACTGGAATGATGTTCCATCCTCGGATTCCATGCAGTGGGCATAATCTTTGTGTGAATGATACATTTTTTTGTGTAATGCCATGTGTTTTTCATGATCAACAGCCAGAATGAAGTCATATGTGCATATTGTACAGTACAAGTAGTGCTTTTCATATCTCGTGTGAGACCTCAACCTGTGTACGCTGTCGCAGATTTTACCGCACACGGGACATTTCAAACAAACGTGATTCTGCAGAGCTTCGTCGGTGTCAAAAATACCGGCGCATTGATTGCACTGCGAAGTTTTTTTGGAATTGCAGGAATGTTTGAACCAATGCTTTTGGAGCTGATGTAGCAGGTCGAATCCAAGCTTGCAGTAGATACAGACAAATCTGCTCCATCGGTCTCGCTTGACCGTGAAGGTCATCTGCGATTCCGAGTACTCCCAATGCTTCTTGAAGCTATTCTTCCTAGTCAAATTCATATTACATACTTCGCACTGGTCCTGGTGTAAGCACAGGTGAGAAAATATTGTATTAGCATCTTCATTGTCGTATTTACAAAAGTTACAGACATAACGTTCGTCCTGCTTTCTCAGATGGCAAGATACGTGCTTCTCAAACGAAGACGCTTTGAAGAACATGGCTGTGCAAGCTGGACACTTGACGTACGGTTTGCCAGATTCAGTGTACAACAAAGCCAGCGAAGGAAACTTTTTGATCCAATTACCTATGTCCCTCTGCTCCTTTCCATCTGTTGTCTCAGAGGCGAAATCACTGAAGTTTATGGTCATCAGCTGTCCATCGACAAACTCCTTGTCCTCTTGTTTAGTAGTAACTATTTGAGCGGTCTGCTCTGTGCTGGCTTGAATGGTAGCCGTAGCTTGAGGATCAATTTTGTGCAGAAGTATAACTTTCTTTTGTAATTTTGTGTGCTTTGTTTTGTCGTCTCCGTCTGTTATTTCTTGAGCATTGAGCAGCTCTTCCCCCATGATCCCCTGTGCCTCGGGCTCCAGAAGAGTGATGATCACAAACTTGTTGCTGTTGGGAACCGAGTCCATGCAGGAGATGGATGCGACCTGTTGACAGTCCTGCTCTGTGACAGTGGCTTGCTCGAAGGTGACCTCCGTAGCGTTGAGCTGATTCTCATGATCCTCTGGCTTGTAGGGCACTGGCATCAGTTCATGGATCTGCAACTCCTCCGCGTTGTTATCCTTCTCCTCAATATCCTTTTGGATGGCCAGAAGAGCTCTCTTCTGAGCTTTGTCGTGCTTGCTCCTCTTCTTGGCTTTGGGTCGCTTGCGTTCGCCAGCTGCGTGTCTCCTGCCCTCGGACTCGGTCAGAGCCAACATCGCAAATTCTTATCAGCGACTGTTGTAACGATTATATCAGCGGCTACTTTTTCCTCGAAGAAGAACTCGACGCACTGCTTTAACACCGCGGTCTAAGCGCCGAGGATAAACATAACCCGAGCTTGAAGACCTGTAAACACAAGTCATATGTTGGGATTAGCCGTGAGCAAGCGGAAACATACTAAGCAGCCATTAGGCTGTTGCCTACCGTATATTCGCCTATCGATGCCTGTTGCGGTGAGCCGATATTCTAGCGAGAAGTGTCACTCGCTGTAGTTCGGGAATCGCTTGTATTATCGGGACGACTTTTTCGGCCGTCGTTGTTTACCATCCGCTCGTCGGGCATCCTCTGAACTCGCGTACAGAACACACAGTGTATAAGCGCTAGAGTAGGAAAATTATTATGCAGCGCGTCGATTAATTGTAATTCACGGCGTGACTATGCCTATATACGTATCGTCGTCACCTCTTACCCTCGTGCCTAGTATGCATATACGGTGCTGATGCCGAAAGTTTCTTTTCGTGACAGCTATACAGCACGACGAAACGCAGTACCTATATAGCTGTGTATAAACACACGGAGAATTTATTTCTCTGGTTGGGTTCTCGCTCGAGTCTCTTTGCTTATCTTTTTGTTTCGGGGGGCACTACCGCACCGCCATACGGCCACTGATTACCGAATGGATATATGGACGGCCGGAGACCGCAATAACAAAGTGCCGTGTGGTATATAGCCCTGTCTCTCTCTCTCTCTCTCTCTCTCTCTCTCTCTCTCTCCCTCTCTCTATATTGCTATTCGCTTTTCGCGGATAAACGGCCAACTGCGAGGCGGCGCGTGTATATATTAGGTAGATTTGAAAGCGCGCGATTGCTGTGTATACTCGCGCTCGTAATGATAGGGTTCTAGCTTACCGACCGAGTTATACGGTGTAGTTCGAACGCTCGCCGGTTAGGTATGCTTCGAATATGGGAATATCGCTTTCGTTCGTCTGACGGTACCTGAGTGTTTTTCTTTGGGCCGATAATGTGTGTTGTATGTGATTCTCAGTTTTTTTATAAATGATGATTCTATGGATAGTGGTTATTTAGCAGAGATGCATCTCGTATTGCTAATTAGCTCGCACACGTGTCAATCGAGCGAATCAACAAATAAATAAGAGAAACAGCTCTTGCGCGCATTGACGAATAAAGAATGAGAAAAGAAAAATTGCAAAACCTGATATTCCAGCGCGAATTTATAATTGAGAGTTCACGTGAGCAGATGCGTGCCGTATCACTCTCTCGAAACGTGCCCCTCGTCCGAATCCACTTAATTCGTATTCGCATACACGGCAATAACAATAACTCTCTCGGGCGCGCGAGAGTTTTTTTTTTTTTAATTATTCGCGCAAAATCTTTAGTCACTATACTGCACAGTAACGTGTAACAGTTAAAATAGATTCGCAGTGGGTATTTCAAGGGTTTCGAGTCTCCGATTACACTCGACAATTGTCTCTTCCGCGAGAAGCCATCGATAGTCTCCCCTGTATGCATAATCCGAGTACTGCAGTACACGTCGAGAAATTCAAAATGCCTGTCATCGCGATGGTGATTGCAAAGCGCGCTGACAATCGAAAGTAAAAAATGTCTCGAATTCGACGAATCGTTAACGGACTACTTGTAGGGTTGCCGGTAATTGGTGGTTTTCTTCGCAATTATCGTAGCGGATTTTTATTGCGAAAAGGTATGCGATGGCATGACTGTTTTGGACTAAAGCTTCTTCTGCTATCGTCAGTGACGATAGGTGGCGCGTAGGCACTTTTTCACTTCCCTCACCTTATAATCTCCACGCATAAGTGCCACCTATGCCAAATAACTACTATTTTGAGAGCCGCTATATAACTGCAAATAAGTCTATTGATATTAATTATCAGCCCTTCATCATTTTTGCCAGTTGGGATTTTAACCAAGGAGATAAACAAAATCTCATCCAACTGCACCTATCGATGCAGCCAATGACGATGAGATCGTTAGAGATAAAGGACGTTCCGATGCGATAACAAAAAAAAATGCCACAATTAGCATAATTCCAGCGGCTGCAATAAAGAAATACTTTTCCATGGTGTGCACTTCTGCTGCACGCGACGCTCGAATTCCTCGTTCAACGGCGCGTAAAACTCGCCTGAATCATCGATCCTCACATTTTTCTTCGTCGTCGCTATAACGATATGTCGGCCGTATTGAAATTTATAATTTTTCGATTTTTAGTTTTATTCATATAGTCTTGGCTTATTGTTAATTTGATTTACAAGTGTATAGTGTTGCATGATGTACGGATAATCGAATCTCACAGCTTTCGCGAAGAAACAATAGATACCTAGAAAAAATAGAAAGCAATACAATAAGTCTGACGGATCCCCGTCCGCATCTACTGAAAGCGCGCTATGATACTCCCACGCACTTGCAACTGCGCGATATAAATATTCCTCCTGATTTGCTTATTAAAAACCGAGCCAACTTTTCCACTACACTGCACCTCCGTATAGCCGGCTACAGCAGCAGCAGCTGGCCACTGTTACAAACTTTCCTACAAGTATATACAACAATATTTGCAAAAACAAAACAAACGCGAGGGACACACCTCTCTCTCTCTCTCTCTTACTGCAGGATTCTGCTGGTCCAAGGCCAACTAGGAAGGAGGTGTGTGTTTGTTTAATATATACATATATACATTCGCGAAGAGAGGACGACTCTATGACGTAGTAGGATCTGCAGCGGCTATATTGATTCCCCTGGCGCGGTGCAAGTGACGTCACGCTGCAATATCGCTCGACGCAAGCGCTTATATCCGCACGGGCCCTATATTTTTGCCATCAGTCCGTGATGCGTACGCGATGTGACGGGAGACACGTCGCCGGCTCTTTTAACTCTCGAATTAAAATCTCCGTGGCATATTATCAAGGTATGGAAATTAAGGGCCGAGAGGGAGCGAGTTACGTCAGGATTATCTCGACGGCCGGCAATTCGGCGCTGATTATATCGACGGAGATTTCGCGCGTATAACGCGCGTCCTGCGCGTTAAGGTAGATCGAAAAATCCGCAACGAGAATAAATCAACGCACGCACGAGCGGTAGCTTCGTTCGCGGAACGAATGCTCCCGTAATTCTATACACGCGTATGGGGCCCTAAGGCCCATATACCTCTCTTCCTTTCGTCGAAACGGGATCTTTTGATCGCGAAGCGCGCACAGCTCCTTTATGCTTTTTGCGCGCGTGCAAGTCTGGGCCCGAGAGACGTGCCGCGTCGCGAGTGAATACGGGGAGGCCCAGGTGCGCGCGGAGAGAGAGAGAGGGAGAGAGAACGAACCCCATCGAGCGTTTAAATATGTGTGAGCAGCGCGACCTTGAATAAACGCGCGCGCGATATTTTCTGTTGCGCTTATATTGCGACGTCTGATGTTGTTGTTGATATCGCGTGATTTTCCACGCAGGGGGGGGGGAGATGACCGAGAATAGACAAAAATTATGTAAATTCAGATAAAACAGCTGACAAGTAGTAGTAAATAGTATATCGATGTTGCAACCGTGTATATAGTATAGACTTGTGCGTTTGAGCGATAAGATGTAGTACAGCTGTTGCAAGAGCTTATGCGCTGCGGTTTATCGAGCGAATTTCGCGTATAGATAGTATACGTTGGCGAGACTTTTTTTTTTCTCTCTGAATAAATAATCAACGCCGAGGGATCAATATATTAACGGTGCTCAATGATTCCGTAGACTAGTATCTTCAAATAGTGCAGAACGCAGCGATCAATCTGAAAACAGAAGAATAAGCAATTTCCTCACCCTCCTTATACACACACTCGGAAGAAGTGCAACAAGCATCAACGGGAACGATGCTTCCCCTGAATCGTCTCTCCCAACATCATTGTGAAGCTCGCGAATGCCAGAAAGAGAGAAGGAGAGCACATGCGCATAGGAAACCGAAGCTGCGCGGACAGGGTCGATCCTCCCTCTCTCTATCACACATACGTACATATACCCGCACCGACAGAGAACGAGAGAAGGGAGCGAGATAGACGCGCGAAGCGCTCGCGGCTTTATGCTCATTCGGACTCGGGCCATCGGCGCGCCGAGAAAGAGACAGAGATTCGGCTCGCGCTCGCTCGCAGACTCTTTTATTTCGCCGGTATATCGCATGATCCAGTCGGTCAATCCTGCAGCCCTTGTCGCTAGTGAGCTGCGCGCCGATATACACGCTCTATACTTATAGTGTGCAGCACAGGCACGTCGTAAACGTATAAAGAGGGAGAAAACGAGGACCCCCTCCTCGATTTTTCGGTTGACGAAAGAGACGGTCTTTTTCGCGCCGCGGGCGCGCGCGCGCGCGCGCCTACAGTCTTCGGAGTAGTCGACGGCGGTGCCTCGTGAAAATCGGACGTAAAGAGAGCGAGCGAGGCTCTCTCGAGTGAGAGCTTCGGTTCATCTAGTGATAAACCATTGGATCGAGTATTTCGTAACTCAGGTGAGTCTATACACGTACCGATATCATACTCTACTATGATAAGCGCACGACCGCCTCGTATTATCATCTTTCGGCGCGAGTGACAACGTTAACCGATACTTCTCGTTCTTCGCTGATGCTTCGCAGCAAAATCTCTCTCCCCTCGTTTATAACGGCAGCGTCGCTGGTGTTCTCGCGGCCCACGTGGTCTGGATATTGATTTTCCCCGGAGTGTATACAAGCGCCGCCACCGTGCGAAACTCGAGCGAGCGACGACGCCTCGAGCGGACTTTGGAATAGGCCCTTTTACCCCCGAAGCACGTTGCGAGCGAGAGTCTTATAACGAAGCTTCTTCTTTTCTCGTCGTCCAGGTTTTCGTTTCGTTTAAACGAGCCTCGTATTTGCCGAACAGCTCCGTTTTTACTTTATAAATAAGCACTTGTCCACTGTGAAAATAAAAAAAAAAAACGCAATCGATCATTGCACGCACCCGTCCATATCCGTTACCTCGGATAGACGCCTGCAGTGAACAAATATTTAAACGGTGAGCCGTAGCTACAATTTTTCAATCCGTGTGTATAGTCGAGCCGATACAGAAGACCAACAAAAAGACGGATCGACGCAATATTGTATCGGAACCCCGTTGACTTCTTCTACTTGCCGACTCGCGGTGAGAGCGACGGTTACACGGGGCCGCCGTCGAGTGTTGTTTTTTCGCGTGATTTTTCATATCGAAGAATCGCTCGTTAACAGAGAATGCTTGAGCTTTTTAATAATCGATCTTCGATAACGAGTCTCCTCTCGCTATTGCAAACCCATATCTAATATAGGATCTCGAAATTCCACAGCGGATATTCTCTCTCCGAGCTCAAAAGTAACTTCTATACAGCGGATCGATCGATCTCTCAAACACTCGGACTTTCCTACTCCGCGGCAAACAATGCGATCGAGCCTCTCTTTACCCTTTTTTTTTTATTAGTCCCATCTCTTCTTACAATTCTCGAGTACACTTTCTCGATTCCTCGTGTCCACAGTTATATATACACAGTCCCGCGGGAGGGCTAAAAAATCGATGAGGGAAAGAACGAAGGACCGCATGACGCAATGTGCCGAAGCCCTTTTAGTTACTGCATTTAGATTCGCAATTACTTTGTGTAAAAAAAGAAGATTGATCCGCTTGTTATACGCGAAGGAAAATTAAAAAACCGCATCGATTTCCCATAAAATTACCCCCCTACGACGAAAACAAGGAAGCACTAACGCCTGTATCAGCCCCCTCGGAAGCGTGTAAGGGTTCGAAATCTCGTTCCGCACAAGCCGGGGAAAGCAACGGTGCCGCAGCTTGGGCGAAGCTCTACGAATGTCGCTCGAAATACGAGAGCCTGCGCGCGTGAGTTTTTACCGCCACCCTGTATGCGGTATTGTAATAGCTGCCGCCCCTACACTTCCATAATAATGTGTATCATTGGCCCTTTTCAGGGGTGGCTATAGGCGTAAATACAAGTGAATCGGAAACAATACTATCGGCGTGAGATATTGCCGCATCTGGAGTTTGTAAAGCGTTCCGAGATAATTTCTTATGCAGTTCTCGTATCAGCGCGGCGGCGGCGGCGGCTGATAGATCGAAAAATTGAAGAGAACTGGAATACGCGCGTGGGTGCATAAATCAATTCTCATCGCGATATCTGATGATTTTTCTCGACGCATAAGCTGTACAACGCTCGTAAAAGCGTTGCGTATAGATCGAGACACGGGCTTTTTGTCACCGGCAGCGCAAAAAGCACGAGGAGAAAGGGAAAAGTCGCTGGGTCATAGTCCGGCTGGGTTAGACGCTGTATCGGTCTGTCCTTTTTTTTTCCCCCGAGAATGTCTAGCTTTGGTTCGATGTACTCGCTGATTCCGAGAGTGTCTGCCAAGGATCCGCGTGTGCGTGTATTTATAGTTTATGATGAGGCCGCCGCGTCGATAAATTAAACCGATGTTTACTCCGATCGGCATAATAAGCGTATATGGAAAAACGTAGTTGATTTCAATGTTGTGCACCGACTCGGTGAAAGTAACGTCCAAGATTTACCAAACGTCCGGATATACTAAACCCACTGCGCGTTTTATATATACCCCGTGTGTGTGTCGGCTATACCGCAAGGTCCGCTAAATATTGATGAAGAATGAAAAAAAAAAAAAAACACACTACGTGCATCAGCAGACGGTCCATAAATCGTCCGGAATACAACAAGCGTGTCTTATCATCGCCTCGAATTTTCCAGCGAATCCAGACGAGCACACGCGTCTCGCAGTGAAAAAAAAAATAAAGATCGGCATAATAATTCCGAATCTTATTAACGCGGCTGCCGCTTATATTCGCGAATTATAAATAGTCTCTCTCTCTCTGGAAACGAGTTTCTCGAGTATATCCGCGCGCTGCGATTGGTCGACTGCGAGAAGGTGTGTGCACTTTGTTTAGATCGACTGCCGTGACGATTAAAATGCGGCGGCCAAAGCGCCTGACGACAACATATCGATGTCGAAACTCTCCTGTCCAATCGCGCGCTTTAACGGGAGGCTGGCTCGCGAGCATTTTTATTATTCCCGAGATTTTAGTGTCACGTTTCTCGATCGTGAGTTCGACTTCTATATAGAGATTCCAGCTGACTGGAATGTCGCTTATGCTAAGTGTTCGTAATCGACGATCTTTCTTCTGGCTCCGTGTGATGAATTTTTTCGTCGTTGTTCGACGATGGATTTTGTTTGTTATGCGAGAGCTAACTAATGGACTCTGGGCGAATTCGAAATTAAAGCTAGAGATAGAGGAGTGAAGATTGGACGAGCACTTAAGGCTGCCGAGGCACAGAGTGGGAGTGAAAAAAGATGCGCGAGGGTAGAAGGAAATAAGTGCGATTGTTCGCGAGAATCGCGCTGGCTCGATATATACATTATTCAACAAAATCCAGGGGGATGTGTGTGGGCTGCTGCTGTTTCCAGTGAGAATTGATAGTCCGTTTCGTATACGCACTACGAAGTAGAACAAGCGGGAAATTGAAAGCCCTAACTCTTAATCTTCCCGACTCCTTCGCTGCGTATAAACCTATACCTATACATATATAAGTTTCGACTTTCAAGCCGGACCTGATTCCCGCTAAATTTTGAAATCGGCTAATTTTATTTTCCCGAAATAAGCAACATGCGCATAACCAGCACAGCCGAACGGGTTTCGAATTGCGCAATGAGTCGCTCTAGTATATATAATATGATAAGAGATACGCGTATGCATGCAAAAACACAGCGATTCGATTTGGTCGATCATGAATGAAAAGATACTCCAACTTTTATTCCAGGATGTCGAAGTCGTCGGGGAGCTTGAAGGGCAGCACGAAGGGCAGCATAAAGGGCAGCATCAAGGATGGAGAGACGAATAACGGGCCGTACGACAGTCCAGGTGTTGGCGGCGACGAGATCAAGCTCGAGGCGAAGATGTCCCTGATGAACGGGGTCACCGTCATCGTAGGATCGATCATTGGATCGGGGATCTTCGTCAGTCCATCCGGTGTGCTCCAGTACACCGGCAGCGTTAACGCCAGTTTACTCGTTTGGACGGCCTCGGGACTGTTCTCCATGGTGAATTCTTTCGTTTGATTGGCGTAGGACAATTTCATGCTTAAACGTATACACGGAATATATAGTACAGGTGTAAACATTGCACAAAATGTTAGTATTACGTTGTAACAGTAGACTCAAGCAGTTATAGTAAGAGGGGCTCAAGTAGCAGGCTCAACGAAGCAGTTTCGGCATAGGCAGCACACTTTCATATATCCATTACGCGCGAATATTCTATTGCGGAAAATGTGCAAAGTGCCGGTGCGCCACCTGGCGTCGCTTGCCAGGAACTAAACAAGGCCAAAACTGTTTTATTTTATTCGGGTTATCGTGAATTGGTACCGAAAATTTTTTTTCTCAAAATGTGAGATCGACAAACTGACGACGTATCCATACCGAGAATCCGCACGACAAAAACCAAATCCGTTAGCTCCAGACACTTCCTCCGCCATGAACATCCTCGTTACTCCCCACCGCCTTACACTCCCGTGTGAGCAAAAACACGAATTAGAGCATGCGTGCCTATCAGACCGCGAACAACCGCATATGCACCTTACAATACCACCATACGTACAAACACTCGACTATAAATATACATTTCCACATTGCAGGTCGGCGCCTACTGTTACGCGGAGCTCGGCTGCATGATACGGAAGTCCGGCGCGGACTACGCCTACATCATGGAGACGTTCGGCCCTTTCATGGCCTTCATAAGGCTCTGGATCGAGAGTATGATAGTGAGGCCCTGCAGCCAAGCGATCGTCGCTCTCACCTTCAGCACGTACGTCCTAAAGCCGTTTTTCCCCGACTGCGAGCCGCCCCAAGACGCAGCGAGGCTTTTAGCCGTCTGCTGCATATGTGAGTATTTTTATTTTCATTTTTTTTTTTCAAGTAACACGTGCGCTGTTCGTAGTATCGAGTTAAGGATCTGGTCTAGTTAGCGATATTGGTGTGATTCGGGTTAATGGCTGCCGGTCCCTTTTCGTTTTCTTCTCGGAAAGGTTTTTCACTGCGCCTAATTGATATGAACGACTGTTACGCTGTGCAAACGCATTTTTCATCTGGCTGTGCGTTTGACGTTGATTTGTGCAGGTTATTCGCCTGAATTGTCCGAGCAATTTCGCATCGATCCGCGGAGCTTATTTTTAAAAGCATTCGATCGATAAGACGCCTCAATTTCAAACGATTACAACTGAACCAAACTCAAAACCGAGTGTACAACTCATTGCCGCCTTCACAA
This sequence comes from Trichomalopsis sarcophagae, assembly GCA_024372645.1. NCBI lineage: Eukaryota > Metazoa > Arthropoda > Insecta > Hymenoptera > Pteromalidae > Trichomalopsis > Trichomalopsis sarcophagae. Next base: position 831,029 of record QLSS01000008.1, read on the forward strand.
AGAGCTTTTAACGAGCTCGAGCCCTCCGCACTCTTGAAAATCCGGAGATTCTCCTCCAGCCGCCGGCGTCGCGGATAACTGGGCCATCGACTATAGTGTGTGCTTTCGACCCTGAGCAGCGAAACTGCGCATCGGTTAGTTCGTTAAAATTTTAAACAGCTTTTATGTTTACAGCAACAAAGCTCGTAACGGTCTAAAATCGAATTATCCCATCGAGCTTCATTGGCAGGGACGCTCGGCGAAACGAGCAGCGTTTGCAGTTAGATTTGACATACGACTAGGCAGTGCGTGCGCACGAGTGATTCATCTAACCGATCAAACGGCCTGACAATCATTTCATTATGTACGCGCACGACAAACTTTCTCGCATCCGATATACCACGATACGGCCTTCGAAGCTCGCTTTTACGTTCGATTTTCTCATTGTGCTTCGGCTAAATATAGAGCTATATCTCGGCAAATCTGCCGTAAATCAGTAACATGGAAACTGCATCAGGTTAAAGGTCAGGGATTCCTCCTTGCGGTACACAATACAGGAAGTAGATTGTCTATCTCGCCGGGATGAATAAACAAAATCAACAGAGGCAGAAGTAGAAACTCCTTATCCGTCGTAAAAATTCGATCGCATCGCAGTAACGATATATATATATATATATAATCGTCTCACGTGCGGCCTTGCGCTTTTTTTTTTCTTGCGCGCGCGAGCGAAACAATGCGGAATCTCCCACCTAAAACGCAAGCGAAAAAATGCCCGTATTCAGGCCATCACAGTGTGTAGGACGACTGACGCAACGGCACGGCGAAATTTCGTGTGGCTGCGCAGTGGTATAGTAATAAGCGTCGTCGCGTCACACACACGCGAGCTTAGATTCTTCGAATCCGACTCCCTCCGGCACTTTCTTTCAGAGCGTTATTCGTCCGCGCATCCTTCTGTCCGAGTTTCAGCGTGTATGCGACGATTCTTTCTTTATCGAATTACGGATGATTATACTCTGGCTGAGATTTCGCTCTTTGATGCTGGGAATATTTACACTGCATACGGTTGGACCAATAGTATTTTACTTTACAAATATTTTTATATTTGTAAAGTAAAATGTCAGCCTAAGAAATGACGCCTGACAAAGGCCCCAAATAAAAACAAAAAAGGAAAACACTCACTTAGCACGCAATCAAAGCGATTTCTTCCACAAACAATAAAAGAATCCGATTTCACAAGACGCCCGAACAGTAGCGCCGATTTATTTTGAAAGCGTGAAACGCGACTCCGGCGCGCCATGCAAATACGAGAAAATCCCGCATATCCGTGGGTCGTAAGGTTTTCACTCAATGGAAACGGAGAGAGCACCAGAACACGATACGCACAGCGCAGCATCAGCAGCCCTTTATAATAACTCGAGAGACACGAAAAAGCGCTTCGCAATAACGTAACAGCATAGCGGTTCATCGATTGATCACTCGTTTATCGTGCCTCGCTATATCTCATGACTAATTCGCAGTTGCTTCGAAAAAAAGTCAAAATAACAATGTCACGTGAATCGGGAGTCACTTTGAATTCCGTGAATGTATCCGAATGAAATTGACGATTTCATTACGTCGACTATTCCCGCGCCCCAGCATCGAAAATTCCTAAACTTCCTCGGCTTTATTACGAAATTTCCCCACCCTCCGTCTTGGCTGTCGCTATAAGTAGGGTCGATCCCCTAAGTTCACGCATATCCGTCGTCGTGTGCCTCTTTATGAATTCTCATCTCTCGTACACTAAGAGGCGTTTAATTAAATCCGTTGTTTACCTCAATCGAGGCGTATAATTCAACGCGTTCGAATTGGAAAGTCTCTCGCATTGTAAGCGCGCGAGTTAATGACGCAAGACTCTAGGAAGAATATAGTATTATATGAAGAAAAAAGTCTTCTCTCGCTATCGATTATCAAATCCAAGGCTTCTCGCACTTAGCCTGATAATTATCGCGAGTGTATAATGTAAGCGCGTGTCTCGCGGACGAGTAAATCGAAAAGTGCCAATTATGCCGGATCGATAAACGTATACTATATACTCGCTATCTGCCCGATCTCATTTCTCCTCGAGTCGCGTCCTTCCTCCCTTCGATTTTCTTCACTACGCGGCGGTTGAAATGCGTCTTGCGGGGAAACAAAAGCTTTTAGAGATATGAAAAAGCCCGATCCATTAGAGTGTATCGAGAGGATTCGCTTATTTTGTGCGTATATACTTTTGTCACGTATATAAACTCACGAATATACCTGTTGATTACGATTCAGACCTGTTGCTTCCTGCAAACAAATCCTCCATTAGAACAAATCTAGAGTAGAAGCACTAAATCCAGCCAATTAAGCCCCTTTGATCGGAAATTTCGCGAACGACCATTAAGCGCTAGCTCGAAAAAGGGACTAGATATATAAAGCTCGTCTAATTACATGAGAGCGATTCGTACAAAAGTCAAGGACGCGCTCACGATATCTGCTCACAAAAGCTCCTCAATTGCGCCTGTTTAAATTCCATTGTTGAGGGGTGTGCACTATAGAGAGAAGTAGATTCGTTCGTCAAACTATATAGATAGTCTGTACCACAGACTCTCTTTCGGCTTGTATTAGCGAGTCGTATGTGGTACAAATTGGTCGGGCCAAGTTCAAACGACGCGCCCTGGTGATTATGTATTATCCCCGGTGGTTTTCAGGTCAGCTCGCTACTTTTATTAATCCATTTTTAGATCCGGCATACGAGTCTTCTGTACAGCTTTTGCGACTGGCTGCAATTTCGCTCGATTAGAGAGAGGACGCGTATAATGATCAGTTCAGTACGTGATTTCGGCGAAATTGGAGTCGGTCATATCTTATATATAGTTATAACGTGGAATCGATACAGGTATTACACTGCGGAGAAATATTCGAAAAAGTCGACGCATTCTTTTATCGCGTTACGCAACGGCGGATTGAGCTTCCGTTGATAAAAAAGGAACGTAAATAACCGAAGCAATTATATGTATACACGATTATTTACTTGCAATTGAGTTTACACATGTAAGCTCCATCAAGCGGGAACAAAACTTCGAGATAATTAATATTGATGAGGATCGATGTAGGTATTGAAAGAATCATTAGCGACACGTATAGTGATCGATGCTCGTAAAAGAAATCGTTTATCATTTTTCTTTTCTCTCTATCTCAACAATATACATTACACCGTTTTCTTTATCGCAAGGTGTGCTGGCCTTCATCAACTGCTGGGACGTCAAGTGGGCGACGCGTGTGCAGGACATCTTCACCTACGCCAAACTCCTGGCTTTGTTCGTAATCATCGGTGCGGGTGGTTATCAGCTGGTTAATAGTAAGTATAAAATGAAAGTTAACGCAGTAGATATTCCCTTTAGTACATAAGACGAAGAATCCAGTGCTGCTCACAAAGCTCCGTCGCGATAACGTCTTTCGAGCTTGAGGCCGTTTCTTGAAGCCTCTCGTCGTCGGGCCGGACGAGACAATTTGTCCAATCAGAAAGGTGGTTAAACACTGCGAGCCGTGCGAACCTACACAATGCCTTTTGCTCGCGTAAAGAGACTCCGCTCAATTGATTCATTCGTCGCTTCTATCACTCGCTCCTCCGCTCTCTTCCGCGTCGACTATATTCTCTTTCTCTTATGTTCGGAGTTAAACAAGCTATTTTAATTTGCTCTTCTCCTTTTCGGTCGCTCTACGCGGAACGAGTATTATAAAATGAAGAAAGCGAACTAACATTGCTTGGATTTTCAGAGCAAACGCAGCACTTTACGTTCGACGGCACGACGACGGAAGTCACGCAGATAGCTCTGAGTTTCTACTCGGGCTTGTTCGCCTACAACGGCTGGAACTACCTCAACTTCATCATAGAAGAGCTGAAGGATCCTGTGAGGTATGGTATTCGGGAAAAAGAAACGAATCGAGGATTCCGTTTAGTTTTACGAGCGGTCGTACGAAATTAGACTTGGAAACTAATTCCTCGCTCTGTTCGTATTTAAGTGGCCATTACTATCGTCGATTTCGTAAGAGAAGAAGAAAAAATTCTTTTTTTCATTCATATCCTATACATGATTATAAGATATAGGTCGTACGGGGCATTATAAAAATCGCGAGACAATGGCGTATCGATAAATCCTGTAAAAATTGCAAAATATAATTGCTTATTCCTATCGCAGGAATCTACCACGAGCCATCGCCATCTCCTGCACACTGGTAACCATCGTCTACGTTCTGACTAACGTAGCTTTCTACACGACGCTCAGTCCTAACGAAGTTTTGAACAGCAAGGCTGTCGCAGTCGTAAGTTATCCTCTTTTTGTTTTCCCCCACTTCTATAACTGCATTAATATTGATGTGCCGCCGCAGCTCATTGTCTGCGGGCTTACTTATAGGTGGAAAATTATAGACCCTCGACGCCCCAACTTACACCCAAGCCGCGTGTCAGCTGTCGATTGTTCTCGCGGCAATTTGCGCGTTTTTTTTTTTTCATTTCGCGCTTTTCAGCGCGCGGGATATTCAGGTTGAATTTATATGCATCGCTAATGAATCAGCGTTTCCATTAGCGTATAATCGCTGTATAACGACTACTCGCTACAACCCGCGCGGATTATCGTAATTTTTCTATATAGATCGATCGGATTTGAAATTCAGATGCGCGCGCAAGCGTTAGTTAAATTTTATTAAAAACCCATAATTCACGAGAGCCAATATAACGACCCATTAAAGTCGACCGTGTAAGCATCGTAAATTTGAGAAGCCGGTATACAAGCGAGACACGGTAGACTTCCACGTATAGCATTCCTATTGTTTTTTTCTTTATGTTTCTCTTCCAGACCTTCGCCAATCGACTATTCGGCCCAATGGCCTGGACGATACCGGTGTTCGTTGCCCTGTCGACTTTCGGTGCGGTCAATGGCATCCTGCTTACATCATCGAGGCTCTTCTACGCCGGTGCCTGCGAGGGACAGATGCCTGAGATCTTGACGATGATACAGACCTCGAGAATGACACCCACGCCGGCTGTGATTTGCATGGTAATTCATCTATAAACGGACTTCCTCCGAAGCCGCTATTATGATGCTTTATATGCCGACGTATAACCCGCGGCACGTGCGGAACAAGACGTAGGAGGGCTTTGAGCCTTTTTCTTTTTTTCTTTTTTTTTGGTGCTGTGAGCGACGATCAAAGAAAAAAACCGGTTGTGGATCGCGATGAAAAGTCGCGATGTAAAAGTGATCTAGTTTTTTTCTTGGGTTAGATTCTGTACGCCGAAATAGTTACTTCTCGGATGATTGATACGAGATTCCGAGGTAGAAGCGTTATAACTTTATTAATTTTCAGGCTCTCCTGTCCATGCTCTACTTGTGTTCGTCCGACATTGTGGCTCTCATAAACTACGTCGGGTTCGCCACGTGGGTAAGCGAGACACTCTTTTACTCCATTATACACGTATCATATCAGCCTAATTGGCCGATTTAATCTTTTAATGCTCGCACTTATCGTGCCATTATCGCTAAATGAATCATGAAAGAGAATCGAAATGTTTGGAAAGTATTTCAAGCCGCGCGTATTGAATTATTGCAGTTGAGCATTGGAGTGTCGGTACTCTGTGTGCCGTGGTTGAGATGGGCTCAACCGAACTTGCCCAGACCCATCAGGGTTAATCTTGCCTTCCCCATCGTCTACATCCTCTGCACGCTCTTTGTCACTATCGTGCCAATGTACTCGAGTCCGGTGGAAACAGGCGAGTATTTATAATTGTAACACGTTTAAAAATTATCGTGCGTCATTATATTAACCGAATGTTTCGATGTTCTCATAGGCTACGGATGTCTGATGATTCTCTCTTCAGTACCTGTCTACTTTGCCTTCATCGCTTGGAAAAACAAGCCCAAGTTCTTCCAGAAAAGTGTCGGTAAGTTGACGAGTCGATTAAGCGTTCGAATTATGCTAACGGGTGACCAGAACTGAATCGACAAACAGGAGACAATGAGTATTGATTAAGTGCCTTTGTTTTTTTGTTCCATTTTTCTTAACTTGTTTATTCCTACAGGCGCCGTTACCCAAACTTTGCAGAAGATGATGGTGGTCGTCGGACCGAATAAGACACAGGTTCAAAAACACACTATACAAATATTACTCTTCCATGTCAAGCATGCATTTTTATACCTCTTACTTTATTTTTGACTCACCAAATATTATTATAAATCCATATCCGATGTATCATATAAGTATATGACTCTGATTTAAAAAGCAGTATATGTGCACGATCACTGTCGTTAACGTTTATCCATCAAATATCGCGTCACATATAGTATACTTCTAAGTTTAGCATTAATTATGAGTTAGACATTCTCATCATTCGCCTTTTGGTTTGCATGACGCATTTAACACTAGCACCACTACACTGATAACAACAGACACTTAGTTTTCTTTCAACTTCACGAGGAAGGAAATGTGTCTCAGTAAAAATTACATGAATGATAGGATGATGAGGCACGATAATACTTCAGCGAATTTCAGGACTGTTATAACTTTAGTACATAGTATCCAAAGAGAGTTTGAAAATTATTAACTGCGATGCTTCGTTTAACTTTAAAGCCGATTATTCAACCAAGCCAATAGTTTGAAACTATATTATTCTATCTTTTTATACGATACGTAGCATTCGTTGAATTACCAGCACCAGTAGAAGTATTAATAGAAATTTTTTCTTTGCAGTAAGTTTCACGAAGTTTCTGCAGAAGGTAATCCTGGTTGTGGGCAAGCCGAAGCCCGCGAAAATTTAAGCGGCCTATGAGAAAAAAGAGGCGGGAGATGCATCGACACAAGCAGCGAATATTCTTATATAAAAACATGATACGCGCAACAGCCGAAACGTGAGAGAAATTCGATAAACGAGCAAATTACAAGAGCTAAAATAAACGTCCGACATCAACTGTCAGCCATCGATTGAAAGAGGACATCTCGTGTGTCGATCGGTAGGATGAAAGAAATAAATATTATAAAGCGTAGTAGAATATTTTTGAAAATCACGTTTGACAGCTTTGTTGTTGATATAAAGAAACAGCTATAAACAATTTTATCAAATGTGTGTTTATCGAGCCACAGCGTACACTTTTTACTCTGCGTGGTAAACTTATACTGACTTGAGATGAAATATTTTTCTGTGAGCATTATTGCTCCAAAGAAGATTCAAACACTAATACAAATGTGAAAAGAGAAAAAGTTTACGCGACGATAACTCGATACAGTCGAATAATGTAATATGTCCAAGCGATATATAAATGGTCTTCGTGTGATTGGGGTGGCCAATTTCTCTGGTGGAAGCGAACTTGTTGTTAGCATTCTACAGTGAGTAATTTTGAAACTGTTATCACTTGAATATTCTAATGGTAGATATCTTTCCAGCAGAGAAATTTGTTACTTCGACAAATCCTCTATATTTTTCGGCGACGATTGATCGTTTTATGATATTGTTGTTCTTCACCTGGTTGTGCGTTATACTGGTTCCGATTAATATCTGTTTATTGTCGGACTATAGAGGAATGTGTAAGAAGAAGTGATGACTCGCGCAGTTTTATTGATTTTCGACTGGAAACATTTGAATTTTCCTTAGAAGAGAGATCGGCGATTTTTATATATTGAACGAAATTAGTATTTCAGTAATAAAAGAAGTGTTGCATATCCCGATCACTTGATAATTTTCTGGCAACCACTTCAGTCTCGCCAAAAACTACAATCATATCAAATTTCTTACGTGATCTTCTACCGAATTCGAGGAAAAATTACAAGTGATCCGAATTTGCAAAACATTCCATGAATTTATTAGCATTGAATAATTTTAACGTAATCGGTTACCAATATATCAAATGCAGAAATAATGTATTGCATGCGCATGAGTTGTTCGTTACGGTTTTTTTAACGCGCTTTCGATGTGGGCTTTTTTATTAAGAAATCAGAACAAAATATTACACTTGAATAGTTGCTCGCCTTAAATTGCTTGTCGGTAATACAAAAGAGTTTTAAATGCTTGACCGAACGAAATTTTCGACTACTGCCATTTTCTCAAAACCGTACAATAAAATCTTATTGAGTTCTTTCGCGAAAGAAGATGAGAGAAACGTGAACAATTTACTAATATGGTTCTAAAAATCTATAATATATATTATACATATAAACGCTTGCTTTGAGCGCAGGAACGACGCATAATTTATTATACTGTAATTGTTATATTGTATGTTACTATAATAGCTGGAGCTGAGAACATTCCGACTATAATGTTTTAACAAAAATGCATTTGTACATATATACTATATATTATACTAGAGATTGTCGAGAGGATAAGCTAGCAACTTTTCATCATCCGATATGTTATGATTTTTAACGTTTATTGCACATGATTTGCCCCGATCGACGTTTCTTTTAATGAATTAATGATGATTATTTGATTTTTACTCACTTTTTTATCGATATTTTGTTGAAAAGGCGTAAGTAATCGATTCCACTTTGATTTTACGAAAATACGACCGCTTTACAATCGTACATTTGAACTATGTAATGTCAAAGTGGTCAAGGATCATTGTTGATATAATATGTATGATTTCTATAATTAGTCTTCATTGACTTTCGTAAATTTATTAGAATTCATTTTTAGACTTACAACCATAAAGAGTTTTAGTACGTAGCAGTAAATTTTAGTACGTGTTATAAAAGCTAGCGCTAAGTTAATCAATTATATTCTTTTCATAATTATTACACTTTAAATCATAAAATTTTTAATGTTTTCTTGAGCTTACGAATCACTTATACGAATACGCAAGAAAATGTAACTAGTTTTTATTTGCCATCGAACGTGTTTTGATCAAAGAATACATGTCCTCTATTGACATCTTAAAAAGTTAGACATCAGATACTTTCTAAAATGGAACACATTGTATCTGACAAGTGCAAAACTATAATGTATTAACAGAACCCGTCTGTACTTCACTGCGAACACAGAAAGTATATCAGAGTAGTAAAGCGGTAGTAGATTATGAAAACCAACTTTTTTGGTGGAACATATCCCGAGCGAAAACATTTCTATCGGACCAAGTGAAACATCAAAACTTATACATATGTATTCAAATGTTTGACGAAATACGCTATTGTGTCTAACTTAATCTTTTTGTTCTTTTTCATTTAAATTTTCGTTAGTGAAACGTTAGTTTACATTTTTTTTACATAACGACAAAACAATAGACTGAATTATCAAGAACTTCCCTTGTATTTAGTTTGAGACAATGATTTTAATGGCAATAATAATAATCAGCAAAAGACGCTGCTAAGAATGCTTAGGGTTTAGATATTTTTTTATGAAAAATAATTATGAATCGAAAGGCTTTTTTTCTTGTATGTATCGTGTATGCAAAACGAGCCATTTCTGAAACTCAAAGACAATAAGGCTTTGACTGATCATTATAGAATTATCGTGAGTTCTGTGGAGGATCAACGATTTTTGAAAATCATTACAATTATGTGTCTAATGGATCGGGAATCGAACTTTTAATCGAATCACATTTTACTCGTAGCTAAAATAATTTCGTTAATTATTATAAGCATGTGATTTAATTTATCATTAAGATTTTTGTACGCACGAATAATTGCTTTGTCAAAACTACGACAATTTAGTTGTACTGAACAGTTGGCGACTTATGATCAAAATTGAAATTTTTGGGGAGAACAAACTTTTCTACACCTTCTATTACTACAGAAAGCATATCCTAGTAGACATTTTAAACACATAGAGACGTGTATATCGAAAAGTTGTAAATGCGACTCGATTAAAACTATTTTATTCCACTAAAGAGTTGAAAGCTGATTTTTCTATACAAGTGATTACCCTAAAACATTTCTGAATTGCTGGTCTGTACATTCAGTGTGTATAAAATTGTAAAACGTCGACGTAATAAATTCAGTATATCAAAGCTAGTGAAAAGAACATGCGATTAAGAGAAAATGTATCTTTTTGGGTGCACGTCCGAAGCTTAGTGACTACTGTAGCTTAGGATCTGCGTATATACAATTGAAAGAGAATTACAAATGAATAAAAGAACTGTGACAATATGTATACATGTGTAAAGTAAATCATTCTAATACCTGTTACACGTAGATAAACGAGTTAATAATAATTAAAATCATTTTTGTGATTAAATCAAGATAGACAATTTTAAAAATATTAAGTGTTGTGACCAGCGTAAGGGACGTGGTGACATCAATTGTGCACACATATATATTGTGAATCAACAATAGATAGATAGCAGAGCTTTTAAATTTAAGGGTAACGATTTTTTGTGTTCGATAGTAATTGTAAATTATTGAGGAGTTATATTTTGGTAATTCATTTTCTTACAAGTTTAAATTTATTGACACTTAATTATTAATTTTCACAATAAGAATTTATATAAAGAAAATTATTTGATAAGACAATTGACAGATTAAGGAAACATATAGAAATTAAAAAAAACGATACATTGACGTCGCAGTAATCAGATCGCACATAAGACCGAAAGATGGTCAATATCCTATATCTTACTTTAATCCATGTATATACAAATCTTTTTAGTGCATTTTCCTAAAAATTATTTAATATTATTCATCTGAAATGCCGGTATTGCCGTAAGTGTGTCACCTTAAAAACACTTATTTTACCAACTCGAACCTCGTCCTGCATTTACACATCATGGTAACGACGCCAATGTAATAAACGTTGGTAAAGTTTGTTTAGGGAATATAGAATCAACGCTCTATCTACAGATGTTTGTCATTTTAATTCACTTTATTTATTTCTCAAGCATTTTCATTTTCGTCTTTTTTTTTAAAATCGCACGTTATCAATTATAATACTATGCGCCGCTTTCACGCTTGCTCGTTTTCTCTCGCTCGCTCTCCACTTGTATAACCACGGTTAGTTTTAAGATGAAACAAATAAGGAAAAAACAAAAATTTTCATAAATTTACTCTCGCACATATAACTCATTCATACGTTGGCATTGAGCGCACGGATGGACACCAAAGTGGAATGGTACAGATTGAGCCTTTTTAGAATTCGACACTTCTAAATACTTCAAAAATAACAACGCAAAACTTTATAAATCATAACAGACAGTATTAAATTGATTATTTAATCATAAGTATCTGATTAGAAATTCATTTTTGTAGAAATAATTCTACACACATATCAAATATGGAATCAAAGTTGGAAATAATGGATCTTTAAGACTTTATATTACAAATGATAGAGGAATGTTGTTTACAAAGTACTTAGACGTGCCGTTTCTTGAAAAAAACAAGTTTTTTCGCAGCAATTTTTTTTTAAGTTTCCCACGATTATAAGCTAACAGATGTGTGTACTCTCGATCTTAGAATAAGATCTTTAATCCCAGAGTATAAAAAAAATATATGCCATCGCATTTCTTTAGTCTTACAAAGTATCGAAAAAAATCAATGCGATCGAAATAAAACAACGAGTTAGAGATATACAAATAGATTAAACGCAACCAAACGAAGCGTTTGTCTTTTCTTGATAATACCAAATTTATATATAGGTCAATATACATTTATAATTTATTATAGAATATAGTCAGAAAAAAATCGAACAGGTTCCAATATTTTAACTTTGTTCGACCGATTTACAATTTCGCGAAAATATTGCATCTCGCAGTCAGACTTTTTATACTTATAAGAACGAAAATTAAAACGCAATCCTAACAGTAATAAACGATAAAGAGACATATAGATCTATAATAGAAAGAAAATATTGTCGTATGCGCTGTACGTAATTGCATGTTATGCACCTGTTGATTAACGCTAACAAACGGAGAAAAACGTTTACTCGTTTACGCAGATTCTTTTTTCATAATGAGATTCGGTAAGTCGCACCTCTCACGGGGGACCTTTAGCTTGCGTTTCGTCTCTCGCTCACTCATTCACACTCGCATTTTTTCGTGGAAGAACAGGCTTTGTGTACAAAGATCAGTTTTATCTCGTATTTTTTTACTTTTTCTCGCTTTCTTTCATTTCTCGCTCCGATTATGATAATGTACAATTGATACCGCGCTTACTTCTGCACAGAACGACTACATTACAAGAGGTATTGGAAATGACAGCTTCCTGGGATTGTCGCAGCTCCGCTATATGCCGATAAATTAATTGGATTACACGTGCACTGTCAAATGTTTTGTATTTTAGTTCTCTTCTAATAGAATATCGAGAATATCGGTCATCAAATTCAATTTAGTATTGGAAACATCGAGCAAAGTGAATTTTATGGCTGAAAGAGCTACACACTTGATGATAGGCTTCGACAATATTCAGTATTACAATTGAATACATTTAAAGAAGGGAGAATAAACTTTGTGCAATTGTCAAAAGATATGAAGAACGCAACTTTAACAGTTATATAACAAATCCAAATTCAAGGCAGTGTTATTGATCCAAATTTGATAATATTTACGTTAAAAAAAGACAGAGCTGTCGATTGCAATCGATGAGGATCTTCGCTCTTTCTAACTTTAAAAGATAATTAAAAAATATGTTTACTTTGTTTTTATGGAAGATAGATTTATTTGAGTAAAATGGAACACATTGTTTTTTTTACTTACATTCGTATAAAACCGTTAAAAAATAGAAAACGTTTTTAAAAAAATTGTGAAAAGCATCTGAATATGTATATATATTTTCATATATTAGCTATATATATATATATATATATATAAATTACTTTTTACTGCATTGACTTTACTAGTTACCATCGATTTCTAGACAAAACAGCGTTAGTTGAATGTGTGGTTTTCCATTATAACTTATTCAATCGAAGACTGGAATTCAAATCACGAAAGTAGGAAGATCATGTGCGTAAACCTCTTTACGACTGCTGGAACGTCGTGGTACGATTACAGAAACAAGGGAACCAGCATACTACGTGGATATAAGATTAAAATAAACACACATTTTATCGTGTACAAGGCATACGTAACTATCAGATATATGCATATACAAAATAAGACGAGAACGAGGAGCGATTATTCCATTACAAACGCCACACGTGTAATTCACTCATCTTTTTTTTTGTATTTTCGCGATTCTTCCCTTCTTAGAATCTGACAATTGTATTTGCGTGTACACTAACGGTAATCTTAACACGGTATCTGCTAGGCGCCGATTTTTGACCGCCTGTGCTAATTTTCCTTTCGTTTTCTCGTTACTGTGTAAAATCGCTTAGTTAGCTAAAATTCGCCGAGTTTTTGTCTTGAACGGACGGGTACGGATTTTTTAACTATTTTTGTCAGTTGTAAATGCTGAATGTATCTACGCTTAGAAAAACGCGCTTTCGTTGCGCTTTTGAGTATAATCGAATTCCCGTTTTGTGCTTTTTGCTTGTTCGGAATACAAAAAATTTCTATCAATGATTGGACAAACTGCTAGATATTTTACCGATAAGCCGAATTCAATAGAATTTTTTGTGCAAACCAGCGAATAAGTTTTTCTTTGAGTTGTTGAAAAACTCAGTCCGCGATGTATAACGGTAAACCAACTTTAGTCTCAGGGAGGTTGCAACGCACCCTATATCTTTGTCGTCTGTGTTCTTTATTTTTCTTCTAAAGTTACTTCTCTTCTTTTTTGACGTTTTCATTAAGATCCTCATTCTTCTTCTAGTATAAGACTAAATTTTAAAAATGCTTATAATTTGCCGGTAATACGACGTCGTTGAATAGCGGTAAAATAGCGATAAAAATACGTACGTAAAATAATCTCATTACTTTTGTTCTTAGCTTAAAGTATAAACAGTTATTAGTATTGCACTGAAGAATTTCACAAAATTATTCGTGCATGTCCTATAGGTTGCATATATGTATAAAATGGGAAATTTCGAACGATATATAATTCAAAAAGAACAACGACGACAGCAATTTTTTTTTATTCATTGCGAGAGGCTCCTTTTTGATCTCGATAATCGCTCTCAATGCATCGACGGTAAGTATTCCTTTATTCAAGGACTCCTTTGTTTAATTTTTATAACAGGAACGTCATAGGTTGCCTGTTAAAAATTTGTTTACCTAAGCAATCTCTTTCGCTCGGGACGAGAGCAATTTGTTCGTAAATTTTTTATCCTAATTTTTCACTTTAATAATAATCTCGCATCAGATCGCAGAAATAATAAATCTTCTAATTTGCATTCAATTAATCTCTAGATAAGCCCTTTTCGGTAAAAAAAAGTGTCTCATCCAGACGTTGAGAACGAACACCAAATCAAGTGTTATCTCCCTATGTAGAATCGCGAAAGTCTTAATCCTATCTAAGCGTATGCAAGTAAAGATCATATAGGTACACGTTGTCCTTACTTTCTACATCTTGGCGCAGTATCTCTTGTCCCTCCCAACGAACCCCCCCGAAAAATGTCGCCTCTAAAAAAGCGTCGAATCCAAGGACCTTTTATACATCTCTAGCATGACTATTTTGTGCTCAGACCTTTGATTCTTCGTTCACGTTAAAAAAAAAAGATAACGTTACGGATAATACAAAAATATAACACGAATAAGAAAACGAACGCGCGCGACGTTCTTCCAAAACAAACACGTGCCAGAAGAAACTATCGCCCAATTCAAATCCACATCTCTACGCATTCCATAATGTACTTCCGAATTCATCATCATTCGCATTTAATGCTAACAAATATCGTCTATACCAGTTCGAATAAATACCATTCATCCGAAACGCCAAAATCAGTAGTATGTAAAAGTATCTCGACGCGGTGGCGGCGGAATGAACAATGTTCCTGGCCTCTCGCTAATCATCCTTTATTTTTTCCAGTATCCCCCGTTTAGGCGACGCAGTGGGCGCCATTGCACTCATCGTCCGACGGCTTGTTAACCTTCTCCGAGGTCTTGTTCCAGACCAGGCGGCGGCTCAGACAGCAGCAGCCGTCGCCACCGCTTGCGCAGAGCGGCGCGGTAGACTTGGTCGTTGCATTGCCGTTGGCGGAATTCATCCTGGATCAGCTGGCTGGCATCTCCGAGCTTTGGCTTTGCGATAGTTCTAACAAATGGCACTCTGACAGTGGAATCTCTTGGGTACGTGCGCTCTGCTTCTTCTGTGGATCGAAAATTCTCGTTATTTACCCTCTTCTTTCCTGAATAAACACAATGTCGCGCCTGCTCTCGGTGTAATCAGATAACGACGTAGCGCGTAATCTTCTCGACTTTGTAACTCATCCGCACAATTAATTAATCTAATAGAGACTTAAACCTCTATAAAGATAAACTCCCGATACAGCGATATAAATCAATCTTATCGATCGACAGCGCGCGTTCGTCACGCGATAAATCCCGGGTTTATCTATTCTCTCGTGAACCTTGCTGCAGAGCGCGTTATTATTCGAGAGCGCTGTTGAAAATTATTGCTTCGGCGAGCGCAAACAAAGACTCTAGCTTCGCGCAGACGAGGCGAAATTTATATTGAGGCGTATATCTGGACGAAAAGCGACGGGCGACAATGAAAAAGTGTCGAAGCGGGTCGTACACGGCTCGCGGAAAAGCTGCAGCAGCAGCAAACCGCAGATAACGAAACGCGAACGGAAAGAGAAATTCAGCTCGTGACGAGCGCGCGGTTTTTCCTTTTAAAGATACTCGTCGCCTGCTGTGGTTGTGTGAGTGCGAGTGTGTGTGTGTGTGCTTGCGTACCTTTCTGCGGAAGGGGAAGCAGCCTCTGTTCTCATTGTTGGGCGGCGGATGGTTTATCAGCAGATCCGGGGTGGGTGTATTGTTTGGCCCGAGCACGTTGAGCTCCTTGAAGCACTCGGTCTCTATCATCTGAAACGGAAAAAAGCGAAAATTGCAGTGCGCTCTGCGTATCTAATAGAC
This sequence comes from Trichomalopsis sarcophagae, assembly GCA_024372645.1. NCBI lineage: Eukaryota > Metazoa > Arthropoda > Insecta > Hymenoptera > Pteromalidae > Trichomalopsis > Trichomalopsis sarcophagae. The sequence continues at coordinate 846,934 of QLSS01000008.1, forward strand.
GGATGAAAAGGTCGAGAGGTGAGATATGGAAAAATTCGAAAAAAAAATCAATTCGCTCGAATCTTCGATAGCTTCGAACGGCACGACAGCCGCCGTGTTGCGGTGCAGCTATACACTCACTTCAGTCTGCCAAGGAATGGACACGCTTCCGGTATTGAATTTGCTGTAGAACGTGTCATCCGTCGCGTCCAAATTGACGCCCTTCACGGTGGAAAATTGCTCGATATCAAGGACATCCTTGGCGTAGACCGCGTGCGGCTGGGTAAATTGAAAAAAAGATTAATAGCATAACTCAATCTATACACACACATACAGTTTTATATCGCGCGCGGCGCGCGCTGATGATTTGGCCTTTTCTCTCTTTCGCGCGGCGCTCGACTGAATAAAGTGAATATCGATTCTGGGGACAAACACGTTATAGCGCGGGACTTTTTGTTCGCAGTCCACGTATGAAAACCCCGAAATAAATGCAATCGCGACTAAAAGAAGTCGTATTAAAAGCGATTCTCGTGCGGAAACAATCGAGGAAAAGCGCTGCGGGCCACGTATAAATTGGATTCTGCAATAAACAGAAGCGCGAGCGGAAAATTCACTCTCGGAAACGACGACTCGACGGGCCTTTGAAATCCCTCGGAGCAGATAAAACTTTTTCGTCCACGCGGGGCCAGAGCTTTATAATACGCAGAAAATAAAATTAAAAAAAAAAAAACTCACATCGGGGATGAAGGGCGGCTCCCACATGCCCGCCTCGACCCTCTTCCAGTTGAGGCACTGGAAGAAATTGTGCAGCTTCACTTCCTTGGCGCCGTGTCTACCGCACTTGCATCCCAACCGGCTTTTGGGGCTCTTTTTGAGCAGCTGCTGGCACAGGCTCTTGGCCTCCTCGGTGAACTTGTGCGAGTACTTTTCCTGGTCCTCTTTGACCCGCCTGTCGACCTCGTCGCGTTTGACTTTCTCCTTGCGCGCGCGGAACGGCGCCTGACCTTCTATCATCTCGTACAGCAGACAGCCGAAGCTGAACCAGTCCGGCGAGAAGGTGTACCTCTCGTTGTCGATGACCTCGGGGGCCATGTAACCGACTGTACCGACTCTACCTCGCACCATGTCGCCCTCGGTGATTTCCACCGCTAGTCCCAAGTCGGAGATGCGCACGTGGCCGTGGTCATCGAGTAGAATGTTCTCCGGTTTGCAGTCCCGGTAGACGATACCCTGCAGATGCAAGTGCTCCAGTCCGCAGACGACCTCCGCGGCGTAGAACCTGCAACGTTGCAATTGATATTGAGTGAAATGGAAATGGGGTATCTCTAGGTTGTTGTTGTTTGTAGCTCGTAATCAATGACCTTATAAAATAATTACGCATAGAGCTCGAGCTTGGCCTGTCATTGGACCAACTCTTTTACTGAATAGTTCGTGGGATAATAAGACTAAAGTAGTTAAAGATACACTGTACAGGATCATACTGTTATACACCAGGGCGTCGACCTCTGAATTCAAGTGTATACAGAAACTTGCGTTCAAAACGATTACTCACGAGTGATATAATAAATCAGCTGCCAACTCATACACACCTGGCCCTGTTGATGTCGAATCCAGGCTCTCCGCCCATGTTGTAGATGTGAAACTTGAGGTCACCCCCGTTCATGATGGTGAGCACGAGGCACAGGGCGTCTTTGGTCTCGTAGGCGTAAGCCAACGAGACGACGAATTTGGAGTTGATCTTCTGCAGGATGTTCTTCTCGATGAGCACCATAGCCTCGCCTTTGCGCTTCTTTATGCGCTTCTTCTCCAACTTCTTGCAGGCGTACATTTTGCCGGTTGCCCGAACCTGACAGGCGCAAACCTCGCCGAATCCGCCTTTGCCGAGGACACGGTACATCCTGAAAGTCTTGTACGTGATGGGCTGGGCCTCGAGCCACTTCCACTGTAGATACCTGCGTTATCGAAATCGTTAAGATTGTTTATCGCGAGAGTTATAAAATATTCAAGCATCGGGGCTTTTTCTCGCCGAGATAATAGACGTGCTCATTCCGAAAGGATGAAAGATTCATTTACAATTGTCACCGCGACGACGACTGCTTACGCGCATAAACGAGTTTTCGTTCGAGTCGATATAATCGTTCCAATAACGAGAGATGATTTACCTGTAGAAGTAGAAGGTGGTGAGAAAAGCAGCAAAGGGTTCCCCAGCGAGGAAGTTCTTGACCGTCTGGGCGATCTCAACGAAGATCTCCTTTCCGGCACTGCCGAGCCTCTCCTCGCACTGGGTTATGAGCGAGTCGTTGAGGATGTCGACGACCTCGGAGCCTTCGCGCTTGAGATACTGCTCGAACAGCAGCTTGGCCATCTCCGTTCTGTTCTCGTCCATCTCGACTTCGTACTTCTCGATCGCGTCGAGGAAGAGGTTGTAGCGGTGATAGGCCGGCTTCTTGTCCTGGCAGTACTGCCGGAACAGCAGCCGGCCGATCGGCTGCTGGTCGACCACATAGCTGTATCGGATGTCTGAAATGAAAGCGATAGTTATGTGATATATAGCTGCGTGTGTATGGGGATATATTTTGAGGAGTAACACCTCGTTGCGTATTTGTGGCTTTGAGGTCGAGAGAAAAAAAAAAAGAGAATGTTCATTTTGGAAAAAAAAAAAACGCAATGGATCATAGTCGCAAATCGTTATTGATCGTTCGTGAACCGAGTCACTCTCGCGAAAGAGATTAGCCGCGTCGATACTCCCGTATAACTCAATTATACATCCTACTCGATCCGCAGTCGATGAATCCGAAAGAAAAAAAGTCCAGAAACAAAAGTCCACAATATTATTTGCAGTTTCGAGCGGCAATAAAAGTGTTCAACTCCCTATATATAATATATACATACACAGCGCAGCAGCTATACGAAGCCCCGATGCAATTCATATTTGCATATATATACAGAAGTTGCCTCGTCAACGCTTACGCGTGCGCTGCAACGGGTAAACGCGGCGACGGCGGCGGCGGCGCTTCTGTACAGAGTATATAACTTTGTCTGCGCGACGCTTAACTTCCTCTGCGCGCTATAGCGCGAGTCGAGAGAGAGAGGTTGCTGTAGCTATTGGTCTCTCGAGCTTGGCTTCTAATTTACCCGCACTGCTATATACGCGCGTCGGATGATATTTCAGAAGGCGAACAGCCACCCCATACTCCTACTGTATATGCTATATATGCTTTCTAATTGACGCCGTGAGCTGCGACACAACTGTGTTCTGTGCTATATATTCTATACTGGCTCTGGCAGTCGAAGGGTTACGTTGTCACGTTTACGCGTGACTGGAAACGATGATGAATTTTAGTTAAAAATTACGTAAAAATAAACTTCTGTTTAGATCAGCCGTAAAACAATTCAGAATCAAGGGTCAATTACAACTCGCGAGAGAAGAGAACGAAGCAAATCTGTTCTCCTTGTGCAAAGTGTGTTCTATTCTGGGTCGCCGAGTAGATGGACCGATTGCCCGATATCGGCCAGCTCGATCACGCCTTTTTCTTATCCCTCCTACCGCACGCCAGCTACACACACACACTGCTGCTGCTTTTTTATATACCTATATACGTATATCTAGCGTATAGAGCAGCAGCGCCAACTGGGACATCGCGCGCGAGAGAAGCGGAGCAGAAGCTAACGCAACTTCTATAAATTTCGCGTTATCTCTCGGCACGGGGCTGACGCGCTGTGCTATGCATGTAAGCCGCGGCTGAGATACGCGCGAGGGAAGCAGATCGAGAGAGATGCCGCTCTGCATTTTTCTTCTTCGCTCCCTGCGAGTGTACGTGTGTTGGGTTGGGACCTTGGAGAGAGAGAAGTCGCGGAGGGAGAGATAAGACGCTTGCTTCTCTTTCGTAATTTTTGCGGGATTAGAAAATATTCAAAAAATTTTATTTCCGCGAAGCTACTTACATTTTTTGCGAGCGTCGGCTCACGAGCCTTGATTCAGAACGAGTAGAGGGAGAATATAAAAGTTTGATTGGCTCTTTAATCCCGGCTTTATATACGTAAAAGGTAGTACTTCCCGGCGTGTATAATATCGAAATTGTATGCATAAACGCTCGCACTTTTTCTCCCTCTCTATCCGCGAGCTTATAATTTTACAAATACAATTTTAATAGCGTTAAAAGCGCCCGCTCGGCGGCTAATTGAATTGCCGCTCATTACTACCCAGAGCCGCCTCTATTATTTTCCCGGAATCGCGTAAAATATTTTTAACGCAGAAAACTTATTACCCCATCTCCGTGTTAATCACATTACAACAAAAGAGAGGAAAAAAAAAACGAAGAAGAGGAGGAGGAAGAGCGAAGATGAGTATAACACACCAGGCGCGCAAAAGCTTTCTCGGAATATTAATGAATTTCTCGCGACACGTAGTCAAGAGAAAATTAAAATGAGCTACTTATATTTAATTAACATCGCAAGCGTTCAACTCCCTCAGTCCAGAGTAGGCTAAAAGCTTATTAAATTAAATTTGATCAAAAACCGAGTGACCCGCTCTTTCGCGCTGAAGGAAACACACGCCCCCGCACGAGAGAATGCATTGACTATTTAGGAAAGAGAGGGGCGGTACGAGTGTGTATATAGATATATAGCGTTATGCATAACACAGGAGAGGCTTGCGCGCGCGACGACGACATCAAAAAGGGAGAGTCCGGGTCGATCGCGCGAGCTTTCATGGGGGAACACATACACACACACACATCGGGAGGGCGCCATTCGCTCTTTTGTGTATGCCGTTTTCCGAGTCGAGAAAAAATTAGGCGAAGTAAAGCCCCCAGTGCGCGACACGATGACGGAAGAAAAAGTCGTATGTGTGTGTGTGTGTGTGTATGTTCTCTCTTGGTCGAAATCATCGACGCACGCGGGGGGCGTGTTCTGCTGCAGGATCGATTACGTTTAATATAGCGCTTAAAGGTCGCGAGTGAAAAATATAAGCGGCTGCGATGATTTATCGCTTTAATATAACGCGAAGCTCTGTCTTACGGGCTTTATATCCACTTTTTGCGTAATACTGGTGTGCTTTATTCGTAAAACACTTCAATTTACAATACGTCAAAAGCAGCTTTGTACGGTATCGACACGATGTTTTACAATCGGCTTACGATAATCCACTAAAGCATCCACACACACGCGCTACGACAGATGTACCATTGCCGTCGATATATCGAGCGAAAAGTTACCCAAAACAGGACAGAGTAGATGGAACAATTAAAAATATATTAAAACCTCGTAATCTCCTTATCGCATCGGCGTATAATCTCGTCATGAAGGGAAAATAATAAAAAGCCAATATGCCCGCCGAAATCGCCTCAAATCATCCGACGAGAGCCACATCGAAGATAGAAAAGTCTGCCTCGTATACACACACACACACACACACACACACACACACACACACACACATGAGTATGGCTGTATACAGACGCGCGTAAGCCGTCGAGCAAACAAGGAGAACTGCGGCGTGAAACTCGTTATCTTAGTGGGTTAAACAATAACGCTCTGGCGCGCGCGTCTCATTTCCTCCGTAAATATATAGGAAGAAAGTATATCCAAGCTCGAGACAGGTCGTTCGGAAGGGGATTTTCTGCTGTATATACTATATATACCCCTCCGTATACTTCCGGAGAGTGAGGCTATATACACGAGAGAGAGAGAGAGAGAGAGAGAGAGAGAGAGAGAGAGAGAGAGACGGATTTTCGACGTACGGAAATCCAGAGTCGCTTAACCGAGATTGAGCGGCTCGCTCTTTTTTTTCATTCGAAAGAAATGACTTTTCCCCCGAGAAGAGAGAGAGAGAGAGAGAGATGCGGACTCTCATTACGCTTTATTCATTTTATCGTCGCTCGAGAATTACCTTAGCTTCCTCTTCTTTTCCTATTCTCTTTTTTTCTATCGCAACGCTTTATCCGCCCCCCTTTAGCAGGACGGAACACACAAACACACACAGTCGGCTTATATTTACAGCTGTCGCGGCCTAAGCAGCGAATGAATTCTGCAGTTCTGCGAAGGGAAAATTAAATGTCTCGAGGAAAGTTATGTGTGTGTGTATCGCAAAGAACAGCACGAAGTATGTATGTCATCGGGAAAGTTCAGGTCTGAAAGTTATAATCTTTCGCGTCGTCCCTTCGAGTAAAATTTATTTATCGGATTGAGACGATTTTTTCACTCGAGGAAATTCCGATGCATCGGAGACAGAGACGTGTAGCAACTTTATCTGTTTAACGATAGGCAATTTGTAAAGATTATCTCTCTCGAATCGATTGCTTCTTTCCTCTCCGTGTGCGTATACATATAACACACGGGCGCACAGGTGGAGCTCGGGAAAACTAACTAAAAGCGCCATCAGAGTCACCGTAGGTATGAAGGTACACGAAGCCGGAATTACGTGAGGGAATTGCGAGCGCTGTCGAGCTTTTGGGATTAGATTGTTTTTATTACCGCCGCTGTCGGGATTTTAATAGTTTTCATCGGAACAAACTTCGTATACATCTCTCGGCTTTTTAAATTTTAATTAAACGTTCGCGTCATTCGAATCTACTGTACACGGAGAACTTAATTACCGCTCGTGTATAGCAGCCGGAAGCATCTCGCGGCTTGACTGACTGACGCTTAGCCCGTATACGCGTACAATACACCTGTCGAATCTCTCTCGACGGCTGTATATATCCCGACGGCGGCGGCAGCGGATAACGGCGCAGAAGCTAATCGAAAATCCATACGCGAATCTCATAAATGTTTCAGGCCGCTCAAAGGGGTGCAAGCTGCGCCGTCGTACACGCGACTCTCTCTCTCTCTCTCTCGCGGCGGATAAATCGATGCGCTTACTTAAGGCTGCACACGCACGTATATACGTGTGTATGCATATAAGCTCCGGAGATTTAATAATCCGGGGTAGACACGAAGCTCTCGCACGCGGATGCGCTGATTAAAGCTCCGTGATATACGCGTCGATTCCCTGGGACAAACTCGATTTTAAAATGCTGTAGTATGTAAGGACGTAGTTTTTCTCGAAAAGGAGAGAGAGAGAGAGAGAGAGAGAGAGAGAGCCTTGGGGTGAAGGAAGTAAACAAATTACGCGCGGTGGAGTTTACACCGAGGAAAAGCTTTCTCGATATCCTCGGGATTTCTAGGTTTTTTATAATTACACCGGGATAGAGGCGCGTCCCCCATCTCTCTCTTTCACGGCGTGTTTGATCGAGTTAATGAAGTTGCGCTTTTTCCCCCTTGTTTTCCTACTTTTATTTCTCCCTCTCTCAGCTGCTCTGGATCGAGAGTCGCGCGTATAAATATTTATCTTGAAAGCGCCCGCCGAAGAGCATCCAATCATAGCGACTAATTACGATCCGGAATAAAAAAAAGAAACGAGCTTTTCTCTCGCGAAACGAGTAACAATTATAGGCGAAGCTTTCGATCGAATATCCTGGCTATAGCTTTATATACTCGTGTGTGTGTGTCGATCAACGAAATCCGCGCGTGTACAGGCATTTCCACTCGCGGACGAAATCCGCTGCGACATCAAAAATTCCGCGGAAACAAGGCGGAGGATCGGAATCGCAGGAATCGCAGAAACGTCGGAAGCACGCGCGCCTCGATTGATGCAGTATATATATATATATATATATATATATATATAGAGAGAGAGAGAGAGAGAGAGAGAGAGGAGAAGGGAGAGGGGGGGGGAGCAGCGCGTGAGAGGAATGAATGTGCGTCGTCGCGTCCCATTGTCGGCGGCGTTCGTATGTACGCAAGCCCATCAGCGTACATATACACTATACTCTCTGTTGTCTCTCTCTATCCCTCACATGCAGCAGCAGCAGCGTCGAACACAATACGCTGACTTGTTTAATGCCGCACCGGCGGCAGAGCCGCCATTTCGGATTACGCCTGATGCAGCAGCCGCTCTCTCGTCGTCTCTCTCTCTCTCTCTCTCTGGCGATAAAGCGACGAGTACGATTTATTTCTCCCCTTCCCAGCTCTCTTTTGTATACATGCGCTTTTTTGAGAGCCGAGGGGCGAGAGCTTTTTATGCGAGAGAGTCGTTGCCTTTCCGAGATTTCCACGAGAGGTGGATCGAGCTTTATACGAGCGTTAATTCTCGTATTTTATATAATTACAACGCAAAGTGTATACAGCGATGAGTTATGAATACATCGCCAGCTCGTCCATGAATTTTAAGTTTACATAGCACGAATCTCTCCCTCTCGGCATCGATAATTACGGGCGGCGTGTCCGTGTACAAAGGATCGACACTCGCCGCTGCTTCTCGTTTTCGTTGTGCATAGGTGCATTATATATAGAAGGGAAAAAAGGAACAACAATACCCGCATATAAATTCCCAAAGACACGGGCGTGATTGACTTACCGAGCTTATCTTTCAGTCCGATACACTGCGATATGTGCGGGAACTGAAGTATCTTACGCCATTTTTTACTCTTCCCCTTGTTGCTGTCACCACCGCCTGAAAAACAAAGAGAGCATCAAGTGAGCACATGCGGCCGTCTGCCAGTCTACACACACATATATACATCGAGTCTAGAGAGAGAGAGAGAGAGCTGCCGGGATCGCGATTATGCGGGTCGCAAAAAGTCTCTTCTCTCTGCGGTCGGGAAAGAAAAATTGAAAGAGTTTGTTTGCAGCTCCGCTCTTATTGCCGTTCTCCCCGACCCTTTCGGAATACCAATATAACACGAGATAGGATGATATTACAGCGTCGCGCAGTTCGCATGCGAAATTCCGCGAATGATTTCAGCGAGCTTTTGTCCAAGGAGATTAGCGATAGAGTCTCGCGAGGGGCCGTGTGACATCGATGCGCTTATCGGAGGCGGACCTGATTCCTCGTTATTACTTTTCTTCGGGGACGAGTATATATGTATATATATATAGAGTCTCGTTCTGGAGAGACGTCGAGTCAGCGGAAAAATGCGACTCGACTGGCAGCTCATCGCTCGGGAAATATTTGCTGATCGTCATAATTCTTATACACATCGATTTCTCATCACACCGGAAGGAGATCGCGATTCGATTCGTCGCGCGAACTTTTTCGAAAACTTTGTAATTCGATATTATGCATCGGGCCGCTAGTTTCACCCCAAATTATCTTGCGCGCGGGAAAAAACAAACGATAAATTCGAATTGATTTTATGGATACTGCACTCGGCCAAATTACAAAATTACAACGAGTAATTGGCCAGACGCGGATATTATTCAATTAATAGCTGCCTACGTACGCAAACACAGACTGCATCAGTAGCAAGAGTAAATAAGAACGCACGCGCGCAGTTATCTTATTAGGCAGCGCGTCGTGATAAATCTTATCTCTCCGCAGCGCGGGCAGAATTACGCCAACAAAAACACACGCGCACAGCTCTAATGGGTTAATTAACGTAACGAAAGAAACAAAAGCGCGTCGCTTTCATTATCGGGTGGAATGCCGCGAGAGAAGGTGAAAATTTCTCTCTTACGCCCTCTCATTATCAGTATACGCGCAGTTCCCTACGCCGCGACAATGGCTGATAAGTCCGTTACATCCTGAGAGCACAGGTGTGCGCGCGCGTGTGTGAACAACAAAAGAGTCGTGTAATCAGCCTCTCTGTGTGTGTGTATAGTGCATAGAGCCAACTAATATACGCGTCGCGGGGATTAGTGAACCGGGGCAACGCTGAATTTTTAGCGGTTAATTACGGCCGTGCAGATTCAAAGTGGGGGATTAACGCTGTTCTTTTTTTTTTGTTAGATGCAAGAGTTTTATTATCATCTAGAGGATATTTTTCATCGCTTTCACTGAACGTAAAGCGGCAGAAGACGTGCCGTAATGGGAATCGATTTTTCGATCTCGGGGAAATTGGAATCGTGATTTGCGATGCGACACTTTATCAAAGAGGCGAACCTCGAAGAGGCTTCGTTCGCATACTTCGATATATATAAAATATATAAAAACGCGTTATCGACACCGAGTCTATAATAAGCGGAGATATTATGCAACGAGAAAAATAATCGCGAAACAATGCAGCGCTACTGTCTCTCAGCGCGGATAATAACGTCAAGGTGAAGAGGCAGCTAAAGACGTCACGTATACGTGTCACGAGATTACGCGGCGAATTTAAAAAACGCGCGCGCGCGCGCGCGACTGTGTGTATTTTTGGATCGAACGCTACTGCACAATCAGAGAGTACAGAGACGCATAAGAACTCGAGACACTTGTAGGTCTCTCGGTGTAAAGTCAATCAGGGCCGAGATACCGAAAACGGAAGCGGCCGGCGACTCGTTGCTGCAGCTATACCTAATCAGCTCCGCAACGAGAGACAGAGACGAGACTCTCGCTACGCAGCAGAGCGGCAGAAGCACACTTATCAAAATCAACACGTGCTCGCGCGCGATGCATAATGCTCCCTACTCTCATCGGCTTACAGCTGTGCTGGTATGCGATGTGTGTTACGCGCTCCGCGAAGAGAGCTGCGTAATATCGTCGTCGACGTCGTTGCTCGTATGTGTGCTCTCTTTTCGCGGAGCAATTATTTTCGGGACGCGTGTATTAAAAGTGCGCGCGGGAAATTTGATTTGTTTTTTGATGGGTCAATTAGCGACGGCTGTGTGTATGAGTTATCGTCCTGGTACAGTCGTTAGGAATCCATTACTCCGAAGCGATTATTATTTGTTCTTTCTATATACTAGTCGAGAGAGACAATGATCGTTTTTTTTGTTTCATTGTTAATCGACGTCGCCGAAGCGTATTGTACAAAGATCGATTGTATACATCGAGTGAACATTTTTGGTCGAGAGAAAAAGCAGGCGTTGATGCACCGAATGCATTAGCTCGGCGTCGTTAAATTTACAAGCCATTTACACGCGAGTGCTGCAGTTGATTCGCGATTCATAACTCTTGGATAAATCGAATGAAAAGAAAAAGAGAGAGAGAGAGAGAGAAAGAGTCGTCCCTTCGCGCCCCGGCAAACAATAGCTGTACACATGGAGTTCTCTCTGGAAATTAAATTTCACCACAGCATTTCACCAGCGGAAAATCCGCTAATGGGATTCGTTCTATTTTCCCCGACTCTGTGTAAAAAAAATTAAAGCACCAACCATTACAGGGACAAAAACGAGCTGTTTTTCTCTCGGCGACCGAATAACAGCGGGAATTTTAATTAAAAATGAAAAAAAAGAGAAGAGCTCGAGATCGTAGCCTTTGCCTCCTTTTTCTTTTTTGACTTTAATTTTCCGACGGAGAGGCTAATTCAAATTACCCGCCAACAGAGAGGGAATTTCGTCGTTGGACACAGAGAGGCGCACGTTCGTTCGTTCGTTAATTTGGCGAACGTGCGTGTAGGAGGGAATTCGCGGACGATCGACCGGACACGTCAATTAGTTTCCGTTATAAGCCCTGTTATGTATGGCAAGGGGGAAAGAAAATGTCAGGTGTTGTTGCATTGTTTTGCGAGAGTTTAATCTGCGCTTGTGTTTTACCCGCGGCTCCAGCTGCGGTCGTATGGGCTTTTATGAGAGTTTACACTTTTTTTTTTAATCGAAAGCTCTTGCGTGACCGGCGCTCGATTTAGGTAATCATTGTTTGGATAACGAATAAATTTAGTTAACTCGACGCTGTGTCACGTCAATGACTGCGCGATGCGGAAACGAAATTCGATGTGTTGAATCAATATTATACGAACGGATTCAAAACAGTGAAAAAATCGGGACGGCGATCCATCAAATTCCAGAAAAAAAGGGAGAGAGAGAGAGAGAAAAATAAAACTGATAGGTAGATAAAGGCATCCAATTTTCTCTCTCATCGATTAAATTTTCCACCCGGAAAAGTCGCCTAGGGAACGATAGCAGCGAAATCGTGAAAAGCCGAAGAGACATATCTATATTCAAATCGAAGCTTATAACTTTTACACACGTGAACTGTCGCTCGTATAAAGAGCGAGGGGTTAACCCGAGCTTTATTGATAAAATCCGCCGCGCGCGCGGCGACGCGTAACCTAAATACACCATCCTCTCAATCTTACGAGTGTAATTTTTCACGAAAAGTATACGCGCAGTTGAATTAAAACAACGTTAATACACTCGGCGAGCGTTTAATTTTTCATCCTCATCGAGAGGGGGCGCAGAAAAAAAAAAGCGAACCAAGCGCTCGCCCGAGATTCAATTTGTCAAAGTATCCGACGAAGAGGGTCGCGCGCGGCAGCTGTATACACGATTTTGAACTTGTTTAGCGCTTCGCACCGGGACTCCTTCGTCGTCGTCCGTTTCCAGGTCATTAATTCGTCATTAATTCACTTTCGTCAAGTCAGCGGCGAAAGCCAAGGCTCTCCCATACACACACACACACACACACACACACACACACACAGAGACTATACTCGCAGAGCAGAGAAAAGAGCAGCAGTGGCGGTAGAGCCGCAAGACCATTATCGCCTGGTTGGCTATACGCGCGCGGGTCGTTCGAGAAATCAATATCGGACGCTCCAGTTCGCTCCTGCGCGCCTACATGCATACCTACGTGCCACTACTGTTGCTGTGGTTGTATCCCCGTGAACGTTTGTGTGTAGGTATATATAGCCAACGTCGATGTACAACTATGCGCATTATGCGTGAGTTTGCGATGCCTGCAGATATACACTTATGCTTATTGGCTGCGACGAGATATCTCTCTCGTCTTGTGTGTATTATACACTCGGGCAAAGTCGCTTTTACCCCGCTCTTTAAATGAATATTTTAACGTTGATGCGGTTTCCTTATAATACAGCAGCGTTTCGCCTGCAACTTTTCAATTATTCATTTTGCAATTCGTCGTAATTATTAGCGGTGTTATTTCGAAACGCAGCCTCCGCGTTATATTCGACAAGACTACGATTTCACGTAGTAGGTATACAGCAGTGCAGTCGAGCGCCTAAATTAAGGAATGTAATTTTCATCGCGGGCCATGAAATATTCCTAGTACGTCGTCTACAGACACACACACAGTGAATGAGTTTCATGACGGTACACATTCGTTTGATTTTCCGCGCGGGAATTTCATTAGCCAACGTATCCGTCCGCGCTTGCCTTTTTTTTTTTTTTTTTTTTTTTTGACTAATTGACGAATTACCCTCATTCATCACCCTAACAAAGCTCGACAAGATTTTTCTTGCGCACGCTCCCCTTTTACCGCGTTGTCGACCCTACTCGGCTCTCTCTCTCTCTCTCTCTCTCTCTCTGCGCGTGTACATTTGCGGCTCGCAACAATGAGTGTGCGTCGGTTTATTTGGTCGGCATTTTTTCCTCCGTTGTCGTCTCTCGATGATGAACTGTACACACCTAGAAGCTCTCTCTCTCTCTCTTTCTCTTACTCAAACAAGTGGATTACACATTCAACATAGAAATAAAGTGAGGAAAAAAAGAATACGCACACTGACCTTCTCTCGCTTTGAGGTACACAGTATTGGCTACGATGTTCTCCAACTCCATCAATTCCAGCTTGATGAGTTCCGCGCGGTCGAGTATAGGTGGGGCAGCCGCGCCGGTACTCACCGGCGGCTGGTCGTCGGCGTCGCCTCCTGGCCGGCTTCTCCTGGAGCTGCTTCTGCTGCCGCCTCTTCTGCTGCTTCCTGACACCGATCACCCTCCCGGGCCCGGCCAAAGCCTCTCCCATCTGCGGCCCTACCCCAACGCCGACTTCTTCTCGCACACGCGGCACACTTCGACTCTCTCTCTCTCTCTCTCTCTCTATCTATCTATTTCCTCACAGCGCAGAGCTATCCACTCGCGGGTATTTCTCGTCGTCGACGTTCTCGCTTCTAAGCTGCGACACACCTGTGTCCGGAGCGACGAATGATCCGTCTGCGTGTTTTACGGGCTTGGCTTTTACAAACTGATGCGTTATCGGGTGTGACTTGCGGAACTCCTCTACCTGGAGGCTACGGCTGCGAAGCTGTGCGCTGTCGATGCTCAGGGGCTGCTGGAGAACTGCTGGCCACCGACTCTGACGGATCTCGGCGTGACGAAGGACCGGCGCATCTTCGATCAGTCGATTCCTGTAAACAGATGATTAGCCGAGGGTTAGTGCTTGCGTAGATATTTCCGTGTCACATACCGCGGCTTTCGAAAAATTCGTTCGGCGAAAGAGCGACGATTTCTTTCTCTCTCAGTCTCAGAATTTCAGGAGCGGGCATTACGGTCCGAAAGAAACCCGTTTGGCTGGAATATACCAGTTTAAAGAAGAGAACGCCCGGCTGATGTGTTTCTTCGGCGCAGGTGCATCATCGTCGGCCCTTTCGATTTTCCCCCCGTGGATTTCGCGCTCTCTCGACGCGTTTATTTTTAGCCGATCAGCGCGTGTCAACATCTGGAAGGGGCGAACGTTTTGATTATAAATTAAAGCAATCATCTAGCTGATTGAAGGCAATTTCACTCGCGCGCAGAGTCGATTTTAATGATGAATAGATTATCGAAAAGTGTCATTAATTCTCGAAATCCATTATGCTAATGGCCGCTTGTGTGCAGTGCATAACGACTGCTAACGATAACGATTTTGTGATCGACGCTTTTTTCACATATCTATAACGTGTATAGTTTTATTTTCCGTATACGTGCGGACAAGGCTCGAACGTGGGTATAATATCCTGATTATTCGTAAATTATGACCTAGATGCAGGCCGCGCCATAACACACACACACACACATATACCGTACAATTAGTCCGAAACACCTGTGTGCGTATAATTACAACTCCCCAATCACCACGCGAAGCTTAATGGAGTTTAATATCACGTCTATAAAGCCGACGGTTTCAAAAACGAGCATTTCAGCTCTACACACGTGCGCCGATGTGTATTCCGTATAAAAATACAATATAACTCGGAATAACACATCTGCGCGGTCTCGGAAAAAGCCCGTAATGCAGAGAAAAATCACCTCTCTCCGTACATGCTCTCGACAAAAAGGTTCTAATTCGAAGACTCCACTCGAGAGAGAGAGAGAGAGAAGCTACTGCATCAACGACAGCTGTATTTATGCGTCCCTCGTGCGGTGGTCGTGGGAATCGCGGCGAGATGATTCACGCGCCGGCGAGAGGAAGAGCGATTTTGAAGAGAAGCGGCTTTCGCGTGTCTATACTACTCCGGCGGCGTATAATATATTTCTAGATGCGTGGGAGGAGCGGGATTTGTTTTTTGAATTATTTATCTTCGGTGATAAAAAAAGTTGGCGATCGAGCTTGTTGTGTCTGATTGAGGTGTCAATGTTGTTCTTTTTTTTCTCTCGAGTCGCGGTGGCTTTGAAGTAAACAAAAATAAAGAAACCCGTATATACCGGTCGATTTTAATCAAGCGAAAAGTTTCGAATGAGAAACAATGCAAATTCGATCGATGATACAAGCGGCAGTCGAAAGTTTCATTGTCCGCTTGGCGAAGAGCTGCGCGAGAGACAATAGAAGAGTTCGATTTGCACAAGTTGAATCTCGCGCTCGTTGTTAAATTTTTACGGGCAAACTAATTGTTATACTCTCTGCATTCACGCTCCGGCGAGCTTTCAATGGATGGAACTTTTAATGAGTATTGTTTGACTCTCGCCGAGTGGAAAGAACGTTACAAGCGCTTTTTCCATCCCTTCTCGTATAGACCCTCGAGTCTCTCGTAAGAATGTTCGTCTCTACTGGAACTTGTACGAACGGTGGGTATTATATTAGAATACGCGCAGTTTTCAGCTCTCTCGCGAATCAATACGGAGAAAGAGGGAGAGGATTTTTCTTTGTCGCGCTCTTTAAGACTCTCTCCCTCTCTCTCTCTTTCCATAGCTTATATATTTTTAGCTCGAATCAATCAATACGCCTCTATAAAGTTTCAGCTATTCTTAGCCCCGGCTGTCGACGCCGTTATACGTGGGCGTCTGTCCGTAATTTTTAAACGATCGTATTAAAGAAAACAAAAGTGTCTATAGAGAGTTATTTTCTTTCCGACGACGTAGCGGAATACAACGCGTGGAATTCGCTATTCGAAGCGTCGCGGTCTCGGCTAGACCGAAAACGACGGAAATTCTGTGTGTGCTGGTATAGCGTCTGGCTTCCGAAGTGAAAGCAGCCGCGAGTATAAGATGGTTTGACGATGATGAATTTTTCGTGACGGAATTCCGAGAGTAGCTCCCGGGAATATCGGACGTGCTTGCAACGATGCGCTTCTTCTTCTCTCTCTCGATTAGACTTGACTACTGGAATTTTTTTATTCCGATGTCTGCGTGTGTGTAAAGTGCAGCCCACTTTAAACAGTCTCGATAAGAATTTACTTTCAATTGACGCACATCGAAGCTCGTGTGATCCAATTACGGAGAGTCGCTTATGGAAATTGGCCCCGATGAAACACGTGGGCGAGTGTATATCGATGCAGAGAAAGAGACGAACAAAAAGAATAGAAAACGCACGAATTATTCAATAGCGACGATCGAGAGCCGATATCCCCGCGCGCTAGACTCTCTTGCGTAACGCGGAAATAGAGGAAAGAAAGCGATGGGAAAAGGAAAGAGAAGAAGAGGAAGAAGGCGGAAATCGTAGAATCAAATGCGTCCACGGCTTATAGTCCAAGGCCTCTCTCAACGACAGCCGTGCGCGTGCGCCGCGACGAGGATATAATCGAGTATATCGACACCCCCGCTAGTTATATACGTGTCTCCATATCCTAAAACCCGAAAATTCGCTACGACTTTCGCATAATACTCGCACGAACGCGGCATACATACATATATTTACACACTAGCTGCGGTGGCTTGGAAGAAATGAACCAGAAATCGATGACTCACGAAAACATCTCTCGATCCGTAGGGTTTCTCCTTTGCTAAATTAATAAGGGCCTCAGCGACGCGCACTCGTATGGTGGTACATGTAGGTCACACACATATCCGTGTTGATTTTTCCCTCAGCTGCGTGCGTGCGTGCGCCACACATAATACATCGCGTATTTTGTTATCTCGATAGAGAACAAATATTCGTAAGAAAAAAAAAAGCCCATCTAATTTTCCGCGCGAGATACAGCCACTGGGCATTAACGGGGGAAAAATTCGCAATTTCGAGCTCCAGCCGCCGCGAGACTGACCGAGCGAGCGCACACCCCATAGAGTCGATCTGCTTCTTCCGCATGACGGACATAAAAGCTCGCGCGGGGAATTTCTTTTTCCCGGAGAGCGAGAATTCCGTGGCGCCCCTTGGAACAAGACGTAGCGCGATTACGAGATTGCCATATATGTATACGCCACACACACACACAGCGGCAAAAACGACAAGAGAGAGAGAAAAGGGCGGTCTTGTGGTGTGACGAGGTCAGAGCCAGGCTGGCGCCAGGCAAACGTCGAGAGCAACAGCGATTTTCATCCCTCGCTCTCTGCTGTTGGCACACCAGTATACACACATCGTCACCGGCGTGTATACGTGTATACATACCCCCGCAGTCCACACACAGCTTTCGCTAATGTATATAGAGGATCGAGTCCCTGCAGCTCCGACTCTCGTCCGTGAGAATATAAAATTTTTGGCTTTTCCAGAGGAATACGACACTTGCAAAGAGAGATGACACGAGCGGTTGACGCTGAGAGAGCTTGCGGATACTCTTCGAATGGGCGGGAAATTTGAAGATTGAATTTTGTTGCAGTGCAATGCGCGCATCGGCATGGAAAATTAAGACGGTTTTATTAGGGGGAAATGTAGAAAGCGGAGTGAATTTCTTTCATAAACTCGCCGCGCGCATTTTTTTTTCTCCCGCTGAAGCTTTTCAAACGATTCATCAAGTCAGCGGACGGCTATTCATCAAGAGCGGCGTGTCTCTCTCTCTCTCTCTCTCTCTCTCGCTGCGCGCCGAGCTCGTGTATACGAAAACTTGAATTTATTAGACTTCGCGACGGCGAATATAAAGAAGGTAATAATTATTCTTTGCATTAGCGAGACTTTAATTAACCCACCCTTTATACTTCTCTTACATAAACGCGTATTTACGCATGTCATAGCACAAATTAGCGTATACACTCGCACAATAAGCCCGGCTGAAAAAGCTAGAGAGAAAGCGTCGTCTCTCCCGCGAAGAAGACTCGAGTGTATACACACTCTGCAGTAGCTTCCGGGAAACTCGTTACACGCCTTCTCCGGCTACCTAATCGGCCTGGCCGCTTCTCTCTCTTTTTTCTCTCGCGAGCTCCGCAGCTGCTCTCGGTCGTTAAGGGCAGAAGAGACCGCGCGGCGGTAGTTACTCGCTACTTCTTCTCTTCTCCTTCTCTTTTTTCTTTTTCCTCACCCGCGCGCGTCCATCTATCGCGCGCGAGTCTTGAAGAGTTTTTCGAGAGTAGAGAGCGGGGGGGGGGGGGGGCCCTTTGGGGGGGGGGGGGAACTTGCTCTAACAAGGTCGGGCCGAGCGCGATTTTGCATGGATTGCTTGCTTTGACGACGAGGCGACACTTTGCAGCACTGCAACTTCTCGTTTTTCCCCAGTCCTTCTCGACGCTAACGACGTGTATGCGAGAGCGAGGCTGTATAGGGAGACGAGAGAGAGAGAGAGAGAGAGAGAGAGAGAGAGAGAGAGAGATAATTAGGGGAAGCGACGACGTCGTGCTGTGATTTTATGCGCGCGAACTCGAAAGAGTATGCGAGAGTGGCTGCGGCTGAATGGCCTTTTCTCTTTACCATGCTCGGCACTTTTGCCCTCTAAAATATTATATCGCGAGAGATTTTAAAGAAGCCTCCGCCGCGATCTTTATATCGACGCTCCTAAAGAAGACAAAACCGCGAACATCAGCACCGAAACTTACTTTGTGACGAAAAAAGGCTAAAACGAGGGCTTGTAACGAAGAATCGCACGAAAACCGCGATTGCCGCGAAGACTAGCTCGCTCAGATACCTTTGCATCGAATAGTAGCACGTGTTGCGAGCTCGCGACGAAAACGAAAACTCTTTGTCTTCTATACGACGAAAACTAACAGCAAAACCGGGTTTACGCTCGCCTGTAATCCTTAACACGAGGCTCACTACGATACTCAAAGTGTCTTCCTTGTTTTTACATTGCAAATGCTGCATTATACGCAAAACATTGTAGAACACATTTTAATATGCAAACAATAACGATTTAAATGAAATTCGAATGATAAAAATCTGATAAGATTTATATTTAAAATCGTTTTTTTTATAATCGAATCTTGATTCATTTTCACGAATTTAATAATAATAATAGTTAAATTAAGTTCATAAGTCATATTCGATAAGAAAATGACAAATATATCTACCAGAACAATAACTAAATTTTGTTCGATTTTTATGATTCGAATTTCATTTAAATCGGTATTTATTGGATATTAAAATGTGTTCTACGATATTTTGTGTTTAATGCGGCATTTGCAATGTAAAAACAGGGAAGACCCTTTCAGTCTCGTGGCGATCCTAGTAAAATGTGGCCCATGTGTTAAGGATTACGGGCGATCGTACTAGAATTCGGGGCGACTCGGTTCACACGCCGATCTTCGTATGAAACCCGGTTTTGGATTTACTTTTCAAATGTTTCTTAGCGAGCTAGTAATCGCGGCAATCTCAGTTTTCGTACGATTCTTCGTTACAAGTCGTGAAATGAGCTAGTGTTCGCCGTTAGCTGAGTGGTGCTAGTCTTCTTTAGGAGCGTCGATATTCTCTCCGCAGAGAGAGAGAGAGAGAGAGAGAGAGAGAGAGAGAGGGAGCGAAAATTTCGGCTCTCCTAACGGTATATCCCCATCGGTATAGAGACTCCTCGCCGGCGGCAAAGGAAGCAGCAGCAGAACCTCGTGTACGTGCCCTCGCTGGTGCCGGTGGAACGAGGAAGTGCGCGCGCGCGCGTCATCGTCTCTCTCTCTCTCTCGCGCTCGTATGTGTGTACGTATGCGCACAGAGACTACGCCTGTGCTGGAGAGGAAACGCGTGGAGACGGGAAGACGCGAGAGGGGACGACTCTGTAATGTTGTAAGCGCGGATGCATTATTGTATACACTCGCATATGATTTGCGTATAGGATAGTTTGAAAAACCGCGCGTCGATGATGCTTCCAGAGCCGCAGGATGTGGCGCGGCGGGTGAATCCTCCTTTTCGCGAGAAGGAAAGATGCAGCGCACGTCGCGTGTATTTCCCGAGTTTCCTCGTGCCATTATATTGCATGTGTCACGAGAAGAGAGAGAGAGAAAAAGAATTATAAGAGATAAGCTCTCCCCAGGATGACACTAATTTCGCATTCAAACACCGAGACAGAGGTTTATTGTGCGGGCGCGCAAATTCAATCTATTTATACAAAGCGAAAATATTAAAGTTTGATTGCGTTCGCTCCGATACACAACGCGCAAAAGTCACGGACTCCTCTGTCAACTGCAACTATACTTACTCTTTCCGAAAGTTTAACGCGTAAATTTCGCGCAACAACGCGCGGCGGCACCGAGACTTTCAATAAAACCTCCGCTTTATACTCTCCGGCAACTTTGTTACGGAATTAGCGAGGAGAGAGACCGCTCTCGGGATTCAAAGAGCGCGCGCGCGAGAAAGAGAAAATAATTCAAATTCAGAACGATCGGGCTAAACATAGCGGGATCCCCATTTTTCCAAACATCCAACTCTCGCGCGCGGGCGAGAGGAGAAAAGAAAGCAAAACTATATACACACTCACAAACGGAGCAATCTTCGGAAGAGAGTATACAGATCAGCGGCTGTCTATCCGCGTGTATAAACACGCGGAGGTTGTCCGATAAGGGCGTGTTTGCCGAGAAAGAAAAAATCGCAGCACGCGCACATGAGCTTGTGTATAAATCCCGCGCGCGCGCGCGTTGAGAGGTAAAACGAGGTAAAATAAATCAACATATACACACACACACACACACACACACACTTCCGCCTAAAAATATATACCATGTACTCGCGCGCGAATATGTAATCGGCTGAATTAACCGGCCGCCGCGTGAATGAACACGTGAGACGCGCGCTATTGTTTACACAGTTGAGCGATTGCATTATGTCCTCTTGTGCGATTGTTGTTGTTACGAGTCGTTGATCGCGAGAGTTGGAGATTATACAAAATAAATATAGAGGAGCGAGTGTCTATAAAGGTATGGATACACGGGGAGCTCCGAAAAAATCTCGTGGCATCGCGCGAGCGCAGGTGTGTGCGTTGTATACCTGTACATCGGCAGCGGCGGCAGTAAGGTCTCCAAAGGCACTGCTTACACACACTGGTAGAGTGAGAGAGAGAAAAGGGCGCGTGACCGCTTTCTCCGCAGACTTAGAGGACTATGGGCGTAAACGCCGTGTGATTAGCCGAGAGAGCGAATACCTCTGCAGCGAGCAACTCACATACACACACACGCGGAACTTAGTGTATGTAAGCCGCCGGCTCTCTTTCTGTCTCTCTCTCTCTCTCTCTCTCTCTCTCTCTCTCTTTCTCTCTCTCTCTCTCTCCGTCTATCCTTCCGCGCGATTCGCAACGAGGACGTGCTCGGGGAGCACAGCTAGTGTACCTATATAGCTATATACCCGCACGCACACCAGAGAGTAAGAGAGAGAGAGAGAGAGAGAGAGAGCGGCGGGACTGCCACAATGGCCGACGAGACGGCAAAGAGAGAAAGAGCGTCGCGCAATACACAGACGCACACAGGCGTGCAAGTCTGCTGCTCTCCGCTCATTTACATACGTATGGGCGACGGGAGAGAAGAGAGGAGAGTTGCTGCTCTGTATATAATACCAACCGTGAACGAACTCGTCCCACTCGTAGACGCTGCTACTGCTGCTGCTGACGGATTCCGGAGCACACTGCACACTCTGTGTTGATGTGTACACGATACTGGCCCCTGGCACACCGCGGAGAGAGAAAGAGCCGTGTGTGTAGCGATCTCCCTGTGTCTCTCGTGCACTTGTTCGCTGCTCTGTCGCGGCCGCCGTTCAACGAAAAAGGATCTCGGGCAGCTGCACGAGCTCAAGATCACCTCTCTCTATCTCTCTCTTTCTCTTTCTCGCACTGACGTGTGTAATTCGCGCGGCGGCAGTGTGCGAGTATTGTATATCCGAATAATCGACGTATAGAGGAGGAATATACCGCAGACACGCTGTATACCGATGAGCTGCTCGCGGGAACGGAGAGAGAGAGAGAGAGAGACGACGAAAACGCACACGACACGGGGGAATCGCGGGAGCGCGGCACACGGCTATTGCTTGCCTCGAGCTCGGCGTGCGGCACACTACTGGCGGCGGCGGCTGCTCTCCGCGATAAAGAGAGAGAGAGAGAGCGCTCGCGGTTGGAACGACGACCGACGACGGTGCGTGCGTTGAGGAGCAAGTGTATGCGTATATAGGCGCCGCCGCTTCGGTGCTCTCTGTGAAGCAATCGATGGATGTATTTTATTGCGCGGGGGAGTAATTATCGGAAGGAAAGAGGAGCGATGGACTGTCGCAGGTTTATAATGCGGCGAGACGAGGGTGAGGATGTACCCGCTGCCGTTGCTGCGTTGGTAAGTGGTTAGCGGTCGGTCAGTTAGGACTCTGAAGATTAGGGGACGACTGGAAGTGGATAATCAGGACGGTGCTCACATCTGCCGGGGCTTCGGGAAAGCGATAGAGACGGGTTTTTTTTTCGGAGGGCGGGCTTTTTCGAATTATGGCCGGGGAAATGGCTACTCGACAACTGCTACAAGTTTGGGAAACTCCGTCGGTAACATCCAAAACGACTTGACTCGACAATACGAAAAATCTCATTAAACTCTAACGCAAAGTTAGCTATACACACAGCTGAGCGAAGAACGCGCTGCAAGGCGCGTCCAATTAAAATCCCAGCTCGTTAAGGCCTTGACGCCAGTCGAACATCAGATCGCTCGCTTGCCTCTCTCTACACACTGGGAAATGCTCTCTTGTCGTGCGATCGCAAGGCCGACGATCCTCGTCGCGAGATCGAGGCGCTCCGCTGATGAGATAAAGTTTGTAGGGCAAGTTCCTGGACTCGCTCTTTATTTCAAGCCTCTCAACTGTTTCATCGACGCTGATCCGATAATGCCGGCCGTTTGTTCTTTTTTTTTTTTTTTTTTTTTTTTCGCTTCTTTCGTCAACTCGAGAATAGTAATAATTTTCAATCCACCGAGTCGAGGCTCGCGCTCGACTGGATAATTAGATTGAAATAACAGCCGCGAGCTCGAGCTCTTACATCCACGAGGACGATATTCTAATCCCGTTTGTCTCTTCTTTTTTCCGTCTCGCGCGATTGAGTTAAAAAGGGCTCGAAAAATAAATCTCAACGAGAAAGATATCGGAGGCTCGAGTATAATAAATCTAACTGCAATTAAGCCTTGATCCGCAAAAAGTGAGAGAGAGAGAGAGAGAGAGAGAGAGAGAGGAACGGCTATACCGCGAGATTGGCGCTATAAATTTTTCCCGCCTGTGCTTTCGACTACTGCGCCGCTATCTGCATGCGATGTCTGTGTAGAGGGGATTGCGCAACGAGTATCGAGTGGCCGTACCGCAGATCTTGCAGACGCGCCTCGCGTGTGACACTTTCTAGACCGGGTTTTTCTTATATACTCGGAATATAGATGTATAGCGCTCTCTATCGATGCGTTTTATTTATATGACGACGGCGCTGAGAAATTTCGTTTTTCACGTTGCTGAGAAAATGGAAAAAATTCTTCTTCTATATATTTTTTTCGGGCTCAAGGTTTTGTTCCGGCAGATCAGGATGATCCGTGCGTAAATAGAACGAGTCGCAGCCTTCAATCAGCTGGAGATCGGCGATAGAGAAGTGTGACAAGGATTTACACGACGAGAGAAAAAAATCGTACTTACGCGCGATTAACTCAACGCTCCAAGTTACTTTTTTTTTTTTTTGTTTTCTCGACATATCGGGGATGATTTACACCGTACAAACAAAAGACCTTGTTTATAATCCCTCTCTTCCCGCTTTGATATCCGCGCGCTTCGCGCTTCCACACAGTTGACGCACGAAGAGCGTCCGCATCAGCTGTCCGAAAAAATCGACCGTTTGCATACAGCGGTAAAAGTCCTCGAGAGGTCTGCGCATTACTCCTACTCTTCGATACGCTATACCGAGACGTCGGCGACGCCTATAAATGCACTCGCGAACGCGCATCTCGATGACGAGCGCGAGCACGTGGCCATAGTGCTGCGGGAAACTGCGGGAGATCGTGTTATTATTGACGCTCAGTCTTGGAGCGGCTGCGAAATGCTCCTGAGCGCGCTGTGCTTCCGTCGATCGATTTGAGTGTATTTAGTGCTGAAGGTACGTTATTTTGCGTTGTTATCTAAAATCTGTGCACGCGACGATATTCGAACGATAAGAAATTGTAACGGCCTTGACGTTCGATTGAGGATTTTTAAATATAGAAAGCAGTCGCTTCGGAGTTCAAGAGCAATTGACCCCTCGATCGGAGCTCTAAACGGCATGAATCAAGCAAGTATATCCTCTTTATTAGAAAACAAAGCCCACATCGTCGCATTTCAACATCGCCAAACTCAATTTGCAGTGGAATAACTCGTCGTCATGAAGCTAGAACTGCTGCACCTCCTAACGCTGAGTCTTGCCGTAGGCGAGCTGTCCGGTCAGTCGGCAACGATTACCGGTTACAATAAACCCGCGTTTCTCCAGGCCAAACGCTCGCGGAAGGATTACCGCCGGCTCAAGAAGCAAGAGGGAGCGCTCAAGCTCGTCGGCGGCGAGAGAGGAGCTTTCGAGGGTAGGTATATATAGCTAATAACGCCCGACTCTTTGATACCTATATACATAAAAATAAGTTTCGAGAATGTAACGCTATTAGCGAAACGGCCGCAGTTAAGATCTTCCAAGTAAATGCCCTCGAGCCGCGTTATTCAACAATGCGAATGTTATTACCGTAATAGAGCCAATTAGGGATGACGCAAAGCGCGCTGGCGTTAAAGGGTAAAAAAAAAACGCGTATAGGCACACCTTGAATCTCGGAGATACGCAGCGTGTGCGTTATACACCTATATGTTCTGAGCGCACAAAGAGCCGAGATGAGCGTCGCTTTGGGCCAAGAGGAGGAAAGTTGCGAGAGCTCGAGTTTTTGAACTATAAGAGAGTCTGCTCTTACGTAAGCCCGGACGATCGATCCGACAGGCGGCGCGCGCCGCGGTGGTGGGGAACTCGCTCCTCTCTGTGTATTACCGACTCTTATCGGGCTGAATTTCTGTAACGGGACGGCTCTGGGACAACGGCCTCCCGAAAAGCTCCTAACGGACAAAGTCTTCTTTCTGCACCTACGCGCTCGCTTGGAAAAGTGTCAAGGATGTATGATTTTTTATCTCTTGACGTTTTCTTTTTTGTTTTCGAATCCGTGACCTCGACTCGACTTTAAATTACAGCGAATTCGACGATCGTTTCGATATGCATGCGTAATTGCGAAATTAAATTGAATAGAATAATACCGGGAGCGCCCGACAGCATATTCGGATGCAAATGCGATTGTTATACAGCGGCGAGTTGAGCTGTATACGCGTGAACGAAAATTGATACGATTCAGCGTCGAGTCGGCTCCCGGAAGATGAAAGGTCGTAATATGGAGGTAGGAAAAATGCGAGGGTTTTCGGGACAGGCTTTGTAATTAACGAAAAAGTATTCGGGGATATTCAGCAGCTCGTTACCGCAATCCTATATCGAACGAGAGAGCTTGCGAAGTATAGTGATTTTAGGCATAGCCCTAAAACCGCGATTGAAGACGACGTTAAAAATTGATGGGAAGGAGTGTGCGAGGTATAACGAGAGCTAGTTCGATAGTAATTGAT
Organism: Trichomalopsis sarcophagae; assembly: GCA_024372645.1. Taxonomy (NCBI): domain Eukaryota; kingdom Metazoa; phylum Arthropoda; class Insecta; order Hymenoptera; family Pteromalidae; genus Trichomalopsis; species Trichomalopsis sarcophagae. The sequence continues at coordinate 872,696 of QLSS01000008.1, forward strand.
CGTTGATACAAGCTGTAACTCGCGTGTGTATACGGTGTACTATATTATTGATCGCGGAAAGCTCGTGCGCGCATCCAAACCACCGATGCAGTAAATAATACATACCACCCGCGCTTCTCGATATCTATATACTTATATGTGCGGTACAGCCGCGTTTACGAGCGATACTCGAGGTGTAAACATCTGTATTTCGCTTACTTCTCCCAGAGAACATTTTTAGTTTAAGCGACATATTTAAATTGGATTCGATATTGAGTTTCAACACACCCGCACAGAGAAAAGATATATATATATATATATATATATATATATATATATATATACTATTTGTTTCATAGCTTCCCTGCACGAACGTCTATAATCCCGGTTATTATCCGAGCGAAACTTCGAAAGCGTGGAAAAGCTCGAGCCGCGCACAACTGATGGTCATTGTAAACTCGGCGAAGGCTCTACTCGTACGCGATTCAACCGCGGAAAATTTCTCCGTCTGTATATAATATCAAACCAGAGTCTAAACTGTGTACACGAGATTGAAGCTTCAATCTTTCCGCAGCGGGGAAAAAGCTTTCAGCGACTGCTCCAAGAAATTACAAAGTAATATCTCTCTCTCTCTCACTGCAGGCGATATGCTTATGTGTGTGTGTGTGTGTGTGTGTGCAGGTAACGTGGAGATACTGCACAAGGGAAGATGGGGCAACGTCTGCGACGACGAGTGGGACGAGCTCGAGGCCAAAGTCGTCTGCAGACAGCTCGGATATGCCAACGTCAAGGCGAAGCCCACGAGCAACGCTCGTTTTGGACAGGCAAGAAGTAAATATCGTTATTTCTCAAAAGTGTACTTTAATTCGGCAAATCCCGCATAAATTATACGCATCGACGCAAGCCAGCCTTTAAAATCCCCCAGGGATCAGCTGCCGAGCATCGCGTCCCATTACGCGTAAATAATGAAGCGCGATTACCGTCAATGAGCTCCATTACCATTACACAGGACGCTACTGGATGGACAACCTTCTCTGCGGCGGCGACGAGTCCGAGCTTTCCAAGTGTCGCTTCGACGGCTGGGGCAGAACCGACTGTCGCTCTGGCGAGGCTGCGGGGGTGATTTGCGGCGGCGAGGATCCGATGCCGAACGCGACCATGAACCGCGTCGACAGCCAAGGCAAGAGCAAGATCAGGGACGTTCATCCGAGAGGCATAGCCGTTCGATTGGCCGGACCCAGACAAGGACGACTCGAGCTGAAGCTGCCCGATTCCGGTGAGTAAGGATTCCTTCCTCGATCGATTTCCATTGATTCCAACCGCGTATCGGGATTAGCGCGAGCTCGAGAGGGTTCTCTCCCTTTCACGCGCGGGCTTTGAAAGAGGCGCGAGACTATTTTTTTTTTTTTTTCAGAGAGGAAAATTTAAAGCGGATTACTCTTCCACCCATCGTTGAGTTTTTATTTTTCACAGACTGGGGCGTAGTGTGCGGGGACGGCTGGTCCCTTCTGGAAGCGGCTGTCATCTGCAGGCAACTGGGCTTGGGTTACGCGGCACAGGCCTACCAGAAGAGCTTCTTCGGCGGCAACAAGCTGCCCATGGCCGTGAGCGGAATCAAGTGTCGCGGGGACGAGCGACACGTTGCCGAGTGCCTTCACGACGAGGTTCTCGACTGTCCTGGTTCGTAACTATTCGCGTGTACACACTTCCGACCTGTGCTAAAGGATAAATGATGAATAATTGACGAGCGAGCGCTGATTGACAATGCGAATAACTCTGTGTGTAATAGATCAAAGAGCTTATTTAGAAGCGTGTATATTAGGAGATGCGTATCGTATCATAAATTAATTAATTCGGCGCGTTTCGTCATCACAATATAATTCCATTCTCGAGTCGTGAATATAATGAAAAAAGCTCGCCCATACCAGCCGGGACTCTAAAACGAGTAACGACCGCGCGCAGTGTCCAGCTCGTAAAAAAGCCGTACAGAGAGCTTCCGAAAGCTGTACAATACTACTATACATGTGACGCAGGTGTCGGCGAGAACGTGGCTGGTCTGACGTGCGCCTCTCGAATGGCCGACCTCGTGTTCGACCATCTGGAGCTCGAGCGAACGGCCCACCTCGAGGATCGTCCACTATACTTCCTGCAGTGCGCCATGGAGGAGAACTGCCTGGCGTCCCAGGCTTACCAGGTCCAGAGGGAGACTGATCGCTGGCACTGGGAGACGAGGCGACTGCTCAGGTTCACCGCGAGGATCCTCAACGCCGGCACAGCTGACTTCAGGCCGTCAGTGCCGAAGCATCTCTGGGAGTGGCACATGTGTCACATGTGGGTGCAGTATTTTACTTCCTCCTAGAGGAAGCTTTGTAATAGTAAAATTTTGAGTTTCGTCAAAACTTCAAGAAAATACTTGTTGGTGCGTTTGAAGTTCAAATCACGTGTTTTTAGAAAATGTCCGTATGGATGCCTGTGTATACCGTAATATTTCTGGAACTATACTCGGTGAATATCAATGAAATTTGACATGCATGTATATTTTTGGATTCTGAATTCGGGAAAAAGATTTATTTTTTATTTTATGGTCAATTTTTGATTTTTGAAAAACACTATTTTGCGGTTTTTTTTCAATCATCCCATCGTTACAAATAATTTAGCTAATATGCATTTGAAAGAGAATAAAATTACCTACTTTTTCCCGTTTGGTCCTCGGGATCGACCGCTTTGTTCGGCAGATAAAATGAAAAAGGTGATTTTGTTTTAAAAATTCATATCTCTGAAACTAAACCTCACGAAAAAAATCATGTCGATGGGCCATGTGTCAAACTATATGCCATTAAAATGGTTTGACTACTTATTTTTTCAGTAAAAAATCGAAAACTGGATAAAATGAGTTTTTTTTTGTGCCTTGATTACGGAAGTAAAAAGGCTTTATTGCACTTGAGATTTTGGGAAAAAGTAGATATTTTATGTGTCTTGGCTAAGTTCATTGCGCAGCTTTCAAATCCCTATGGTTCTTAAGATATCAAGGTTTCAATTTTTTTTTTGAAAACTTTTTGACTCCTCATTTCTCTAAAACAATTTGGTGATTAACCATAAAAAAGCTATTTGCTGCTAAAATTTTTAACGATTTCGTCAAGCGATGATTTTTCTTAAAGCATTTTCTTCCTCTTACATCAGTATGACATATAGTAAACGAGTATCTGCCAATCCTTGCGCAGATGGCTCGTTTAAACGTATTCCAACTTATTCAGATCCACAACATTTTGTATTATTTTTTAATTGCTCCTTCGGCAAAATAATCGAGATTGAAAATATTTAAAAAAACATTAACATCGTATATTTCATCTATTGGAACTATAAATTTAGTTGTAGGAAGCTACGTGCCAATGAATTGGCAGCGGTTTTTTTTTACGGCGCTGACGGTCCCAATCTATACGGATCGAAGATAGGCGTTATTCGCTGCAGCTTTTATTTCTCGTCGTTTCTCGCAAACCTAACTCTGAGTTGCAGCGAGCGCGACGACTGATTATATTTTGTATGAATACGAGGTTGATTTTGCGAATCCAGGCACTACCACTCGATGGAGGTGTTCGCGACGTTCGACATCATCGACTCGAGCGGGAGACGCGTCGCCGAGGGTCACAAGGCTTCCTTTTGCCTCGAGGATAACCAGTGCCTTCACGGTGTTCAGCCCAGGTATAATGCATGGCTACTATTATACATACATAAATCTCTCGCGGAAGGAATTACGCGCCTTACCCACTTCGCGATCCCATTGGTTTTTCGCTGTATACCCGTATAATATGTACATATAACGCGAGCGATTTTTCACGCCCGCAGGTACAGGTGCGCGAATTACGGCGACCAGGGGATTTCCGTGAACTGCAGCGACATTTACAAGTACAACATCGACTGCCAGTGGGTCGACATCTCCGAGCTCGCGCCGGGAGCCTACACGCTCAAGGTAAATGAATTTTCTCATCTTGTATATATAAGTTTAAAAATGTTTGGAAACGCGTTAACTCGAAAGCTAACCAACGCTGAATTCTCGATCGTTCGCGTTTGCTCCGACAATCGCGCACACGACTTTGCGTGTCGACCGCGGAAGAAAGTAAAGAAAGAAAGAACACGTATACAACCTGAAGCGGCCAGTCTATAGCATTCATTTTTCCGTATACACCGAATCGCGCCTATATCTCCGCTTCTCGATTCCATTTGCCTTGGATTTCCCCGCGACGGGCCAATTCCCTCTGATTACATTCGAGACTCGATATAGCTCAAAATCCTCCGGAGAGTCGTATTCTCCTATTCAATATTTGACCGCGATTACTTTTTCCCGTATACAGCACACCCTCGCAAACGAAAATTCTAAGTGCTGAATCAAACGTATAATTAGCGCAATAATATACCGCAAAATGGCCGCTTGCGCGAAGATCCTCGAGTTTCGAGCAATCGCGGCGCATTGTTAACGCCAGAGAGTGAAGGGAGGGAGGGGGGGGGGGCAAGTTTAAAACACGCACGAGGCATTATTAAATAGCTCGCGTCGATATTGCGCGCGTGTCGTTGATACGTCCGAGGGCTGCTGTGGCGAGTGCAGATACTCGATAATTAACGGGAATTTCGCAGGTCGCTGTGAATCCGGAGCTGAAGGTGGGGGAGATGTCGTTCGACAACAACGCGGCCACGTGCAAGCTACTTTACGCCGAAACATTCGCCAAAGTCCATAGCTGCGTTATGGGCCGACCTTAATGGAGCGACGACGGGGCTAGATTCGATTGGGGAATGCCATTAACCGATAATGCTACTCTGTGCGACTTCCCTTTGTTGTTGTTCCTGACGCTGATGCCGCGCTATGTATATATGTATGTACACTTTCGGCTGGACTTTCCAACTTCTCGATTTATACTGTATGCGCGCGGCGAGTCCGGAGACTTTTCACTGCGAGAGTTCGGAGATTTATCGCATTTATACGCACTGTATACTCTTTGCATTTTTTTAATATAAAGAACAATAAACCACACGTTGCGTGCGTGTATACCGCAAGCTCGTTTCGAATTGTTCCACGCGTCGTATTACAACATAACCGAATTGCGTCCGCCCGAAATTAGCCACTATATACGCTCGAAATTTAGAACGCAGCCCGGAGAGAGAGAGAGAGAGAGAGAGAGAGAGAGGGCTGAAATTTGAAAACCGCGAAATGGCCGTTATGCCGCGCTCGGCGCATACTGTCAGCCGGAGAAAAAGCCATCGTTGCCCACGTCTGTTATCATTATTATCCTCGTCGCTTTGTTCCGCCCTATTACTGCACACATCCTCGCAGCTGCACATTACATTCGTCTCTCTCTCTCTCTCTCTCTCTCTCTCTCTCTCTCTCTCTCTCTCTGTATATGTGTGCATCTGTGCGAATTGTACGTACGAGTAAACAGCATATAACAAGCTATATATACCGATGCGCGTTCGAGCTCGCTGCGGGTATTAATATCAGCCGCGAGATGTGCACACGCAAATGCATGATAATAATTTGAGTAATGGGCTGGACATACGCGTCTGTGTCTGTGTGTTCTTAGGCTTCGACGCGGCGAGATGGACTATACGGGTTATTTAGGCGTCGCGCGTTACCGAGAAGGGATCGGTTTAAATCGATGGGGATCGGTATTATATGCGAAGATTGTGCTGCAACCTTAAAAAAAAAAAAAGGCGCGAATCTTTGCCCAGCGAAGCGTCGCACGATTGCGCAACGATAATTTTTTTCTCCTCGACCGCTTCAGCCGGATGAAGCTCTTTTCTCCCTCGGTTCTCTCACATGACACACAGAGAGACGGGCTATGTGTATGTAGCCTGTCAATTAAGTGCCAGAGCTGCAGCCTATAATACATCGGCTATGGCTGCACAATTCAACGTGACTAAAGGGCGTAATTCGTTTAAAAAAGATAACGTGGAGAGGTAGGCCAGTATAGTATAGAGGAAATATGGCTTCGGCTGCGCGGCTAATGCAGTCGGCCGTCAACCGGCCGTCGCGAGGCTGCTTTTCTCTTTTTTTCTTTTCTCTCTTCTCGAGCGAATTTCGCCGAATTCCAGATCCAGCTGGAGCCGAGCCAAGCGCTGAGATATGGAAGGTGGCTGTGAGAGCTGTGCAGTTAAGAAAGGGCGAGGAATGAAATGCTTGTGCAAATCAGCCGGCTGATCGGCGGCTCGGGATATTGGAAAGGGACGCGTTTTGTGCGCTCCGCTGTGCCCAAGTGTCAGATACCAGCTGCTGTCTGCTTCTCGTATAATACACGACTACACCGAGGCCTTTTTCGGCTAAATCGTATGTATATACGCACGAAGGCTCTCGTTCGTGTAAATGCAAATGCTGAACTTAATATCCGCGAGGAAAAGTCGATACTCTTGTGCCTTCGCGAAATCTAGGTCGGAATCATTACGTAACGCGTCTCTCGTTCGTCAAAGACGCAAAGCGCCCATACCTCCGCGGGAAGATCCCTTGATCAGGACCTATACGGTAGATGAAGGAGAAAAGGTGACAGCGGTGCAGGTAACATGACTAAAGGTATCGTGCGCTGAAACGAAGTGGGCAAAGCTGTACGGGGATGACCGACGAGGGGCGGAGCTGCCTCGTTCCCCTGGATATCGACTAAACAAGCGCGGCTGCAGCTGCGAGCCTCCTCTCGTTGCTGGATTTTGAGCATAAGTGATTGGCTCGCTCGTAAGGATGAAGAGGAAACACGTCGGTGTTTTGCTACTCGTGCTGGCCCAGCTTCTCGCTGGGGGTGTCTTCGCCATGGAGAACCTCGTCTGCTTCAAGAATCACTCGGTGCTGGAGATGTCCGGTGACGCCGTGCTTTCCGGTAAGCCCGATGGTTTTTCTTTTTCACCAAAACATAATGGGGGCTAATTGCGATTCCGGAAAAAATCCAGTTTTTATAGACACGGACTACGGGCCGGAATGCAACATCTCATCGCCGAAAAGCATTCAAGAAGTGGCGACCGCTCTGTTCGTCGCGCAGACTCTGAATAAACTGGAGTACGTGCCCGGAGTAACGATGGGTGCGTATATAATTATGCGTTGATTTCGTTCGGCCGTTTACTCGGTTTTAAAATAACTTTGGTTCGTGCTTCTATATTGATACACCGCTGAGTTTCTCGGTTATCAATTAAAAAAAAACCCATACGAGAGCTCTGAACACGCGCGAAACTGGAAATAGCCTTTGCGGAGCCCGACACCCATGTATAATTATGGAAGCAAAGGACATCAATGAATTACGCGTTCAGTCAAGTGTTCCTTGTGTAACCCTCTATCTATACCCACCATCACAGGTCTGCGGCTCTACGACACGTGCAACGATCGGATCTCGGTGTACAAGCAAGCTCTCGTCTCCGCCGTCGAGATGGACTGTTCAGCCCACTACGATCTGGGCATACTGGCACCGGAGCGTTACATCGAGGTCCTCGAGCCTCTGCGCAGTTTGGACATCCTCCCGGTTAACACCTACCCATCGCCCAACCTGACCCTACCGCTGATCGACGTTCTCGTGGACTTTCTCAGTGTCTATCACGTCAACGTCGACCTGCTACTCAGCGGCTCGCGTTCGGTGCTGGATCGATTCCTCAACACCAGCAAAGAGGCAGGCATCTGTGTGAAGAGCGACAAGGAGCTCGAACCCGACGGCAACGGCACCGACCTCGTCATCGTGGCTCTCGGAGATTACGAGGACGTGAGCGGATGGCTGGATGACCAGCAGGATTTCGGCGACGAGGAAGACAAGCGGATCTGGATCGTTCTGCCACTCGATAATTCCAACGTCGATGGTGAGAGATGTGTGGCATTGATGATTTTGTCAAGGAATATTATGGGTGCTGGGTAAAGCTTTGCTTGCGCGCTAGGTCGGATTTAATCTTCGAACGATAAGCTTATTAGACTTAAGGTTATTCAATCACGTCGATGTAATGCCTCGCGAGAGTTAGCTTCGTTTCTGCTTTGGGAGGATTACATATAGCCGGATATAATATCGAGCGACGATCTTTCAGAATTACTACCGGAAGGTTCGTACGTGATAAAACCTGAACAGTTCGTGGTCGACCTGGGAGACGACCTAGAGACACCTGACCTGTCTCAGGTGCCGGTGAACGCGATCCTTCGATCGCCTCACTTGCTCAGCATTGGTAAGGCCATAGTGGAGATAGCGAAAGTGTTGCAGGAGCTGCAGCAGAAGAGTTGCCCCTTCGGTTCTGCGGGCTGTGTGCTACCGCGCTTCGAATCAGAGGAGCGACGATCGATGAACAACGCCGACCTATACGAGACCCTTCATGTACCCGCCAAATCCCACTCGACGAGGTAGGCGAGATAGTCTCTAGTACACTTGTAGCTAGATGTAACTTCGCGCGGGAGTAGAAGCTTGTAAAGTTACGCGTGGGAGTTTGCGGGATGGGTAAACAGCTTGATTTTCGCGCTATTTGAGTTGCGTTAATCATTTATCCTCTTTGGGCTGATTATTGGTGACATGGTGAATTTTACGTTATCTTTTTGAATTATTTATGAATAGATTTGAAAGTTGTGTGTGTGTGTGTGTGGCAAATTAGCACTTGACAATCTCTTACCCCAGGTACGTGGTGAACCGTAAAGTAGAGGGCGAACTGGCGGAGATAAGCGCATACAAAATCGACGCGACGAGTGCACGTTTCCGCGTCATCGCCGAGAAGGAGTTGCCCAAACAGCCCAAGCTCTGCGTCAAGAAGCTCGTGAAGAACTGCCAGAAGTGCATCAACTTCCAAGTGCAAGAGCACAGTGACGATCACGACGACGAAACGGACATCTCCGAACTGGGCACCCTGAAACCATACGTCTGGGTACCGATCTTTCTGACGATACTCTGCTGCGGTACTCTGGCATGCATCGTTATTTTGGTCTTCATCATCTACCGATACTTCGTGGAGGATCTGCTTGACGGTAACCCAGCGTTGACGATAGTGTTGATTCTGGCGACGATGATGATGCTCCAGAGCATCGTTCCTTTCTGCCTGGAAGACAAGGTTATGGGCGAGGAACACCTCAACGCGAGGAAGATCTTCGTGTCGTCGTTGTCGTTTGGGTTGGCGTTTTCCGTGATGCTGACCAGAGCACTGTTCTTGGCGTTCTCAACCGGTGGTGTCTTTTCGTCGCAACACATCAACGGATACCTTCAGGGGCTCATGCTCTTCTTCATGGCTGGCGTCGAGATCGCCATCTCCACGATGTACTTCACTCTCAGCAACGATGACTCTGCCAAAGTCATGCGCAGTCCTATTTACATCGCTCTTTTGAGTAAGTCGCCTCTTCAACTCAAACTATTATCGACGGGTAAAGACACTGACGTCGATTATCCCTTACAGGCTACGACATCTTCCTCCTGATACTGCTGTTCATCGTCTGCTGCTTCATAGCTCAAATCCAGCGCAACTACCGCGAGGGCATATGCTTCTTCAGTACAGCGATAGGTCTGCTGATCTGCTGGGCAGTTTGGCTCACCTGTTTCTTCCTCATGTCCGTTGACAAGCGTGACCTCATCGTCTGCTACGGTATCCTAGGCACAGCTTGTCTGATAATCGTCGGGATTCTGGTGCCCAGGACCTACTTCATGTGTTCCCACTTCACGATGGAAAAGGACCTAGTGGGCAGGTTCGAGCCAACGGATCTGGGACCAGATCCTAGGATGAACAACACTGCCAGACAGGTCAGATATAGCACTGAGTTATTTTAAATTTTGCTTCACTTACTCAAACCACGACACTCCACTCTCGCGATAAAGTAAATTAATTCCACTGCGGGCGAGAGGCTTGTTTAACTTGGAAATACGTACCACGTACGCTCGGACTATTTATCTACGGGAGTGGCGTTTTAATTTTTCGCCAGCGGCAATTTAGAAGTTGAGAGAGAAAAAAAGACAAAACCCTCGCGATAACTGCTTTACTAAATCCACGTCACGGGAGCTACTATCTCAATCTAGTGCTTGTTCATAATTCTTTATTAAAGTATCCAGTCGCGAACGATTCAGCGTTGCGATAACGCAAACTCGCGGCGAACTATACTCTCATACGTTATACGACAGCGATAGTTTCGCCAGACTCGGGCTAAAATTAAGTTCATTAAAATTTCATAAAACCCGTCCGATATGCATTGTGTATAATTCGTCTACACGCGCAGGCTCCCGGCAATACTTGCAATTAGATGGCGAAACGTGGGAAGATACGGTGCCGCATCGAATTGCCCGCGCGCACGCGAGCGTGTTTCACCACGTCCGACAATTAAGCTTTTTCTCTCTCTCTCTCTCTCTCTACCCCTGACACATGATTCTTTTTTGCTTCGGAGAATTTCGCGTCGGGGATGATAGAGGCTGCGTTAATTATGCGCGAATTTTCCCGTATTAAATTGCTCGTCGAGCGAGTGTGACCTGCAGAAATGTTAAAAAGAATTTGAAAACGGCGCGCGAGTTTCGTAAATTTTCCTCTCTCTATCTCTTTTCCGGAGAATTCTCTCATTAAACCGCAGTTTTATACGTAACGCTTAATTAAAACTAATTTCAAAAAAGCGCGCGCTTTTTGAAATTTCGAATTCCGCGAAGCGCTCTCGAGCATCGTGTTCGATATGTAAAAGCTCGAGGGTTCCGCGAATGAAACGTTGCCGGAGGACACGTAGAGAGATACAATTTCCCTTTTCACCTTGCAATTCGAGCGCGATGCTCATCGCGTTTCAGAGGACTGGGCTATTTTGCATATCGCCCGCGCGCGCTTGCGCGAAATTGGAATGATGTATGCGCGCGCGTTCGGAACAAAAATTCGTTATAATACGCGAAAGAGGATAAGAGAGGCGCGATGACACAGGGAATTATCGGCTGACACTGATTTATTTAATTTGGCTCGGCGCTCGGCTTTTGTTTTACTTTAATTTGCTGTCGCTCGAAGCAAACTGCTGCATCATTATAACCGAGTAACTATCGATGCCTCGATTAATCTCGTCCAACCGAATTTCGAATAAGTACACTCGGTTTAATAAAGCAGTTTCGTTTCGACTAGTAAATTTCGTCAAAATTTTAACTGATATAGAATCGTTACATTCGTAAATTATTACTATTCGAAAACATCTTTATCAAGGCAGTTGCGTCAAATTCCATCTCCGCGAGCGAGTTTCCGCGTCTCTCTCTCTCTCTCTGTATTCAGTATCTCCGAGCGTTATACGACGGCGACATTCACAATATTACTGCGTACACACGGCCTGCAGGACAAGGCTATAGGTATGTCAGAGCAGAATCTGCTTACTAAAACAATGTTAAATCGGTCGGTAGTTTCACTGGTCTGTGAATATGCGCACGATCAAAACAGCTTGATGTCTCTCTCCCTCTTGCCATACTGAATAAACTTGCCGTTCGCTTGTAAAGACTCGCGTAACACGATGTCGCCGTTGTTTGATATTCCGAAGAGCGCAGTTTTAAACTTTGATAAAATATAATATTATGTGCAGAGCGTTAACGACTGTATGCGCGCGCGCGCGCGACTTTCAAAGGGACTTTGAATTATAACGTATAATGTGTATGCCTGAGAGAGAAAAGCGGGGACTTTAGTAAATTAGCTTGTGATATCTCGAGCATGACGAGAGAGAAAGCTCAGAATATTACACCTGGGTACATACTAAAATTACACGACGTCGACAACTTCTCGGGGACGGCCTTTGTGCGATATACTTACTCGGCGAATTTTTCCAAAACAATTAGCGAACTACCGGTGAAAACGATTCCATATTCATAGTACGATTCGCGGCAGCTCACGATGCCCTTTTAGCATTCATCCCTCGCGCGCTCAACAACGCTTGCGAAGAAAAACGAGAAGAAGGAAGGCCGATGAAAGACAATCCCGGGTAAAAAGTTCGCGGGTCGGAATCTCAATGACGCTGAATAAAACCCGCGGAACGACTCGGGATGTGATTAGCGCTTGCTTCTTTAAAACTTGTGTACATCGCTGAGCAAATTATCCCTAACTCGCAGACTCGTATAATCCTCGATTCAAACAAAGCTTCGCTCGGTCTCATCTCGCGACACTTGCTAAATTAAACCTCCGCCGGTACACACACGCGTACACACACTCACGTCCAATATGTGTCGGGGTGAGCACGTGATAACTGAAGCCTTGCGTCTATTGTGAGAGAAGGCGTTGGATTTACAGTCTCGGCAGCCGTTCTACGAGTACGTGAGCAGCAGTGCCGAAGGCGTCGTCCAGCAGCAGCAGCAGCAGCAGCAGCAGCAGATGCCACAGGCCAATTACTACGGAAGCGCGAGCCCGAATAACGGCGGAAGGTACGCGCTGCGGCATCGCAGTCCAGAGCCGAGACGTACGCCCGGCTACAACAATTACGGATTCCGCCCGGAAATGAGGGAGCTGGAGGCCGCTTACGTAATCCCGCGACTCTACGTCGAGGATTCGGACGTGAGTATATACGTCTATGTGTATAGAGAGCTGCCTCCGCGCACAATTGCAATATGCGCGTCGATCGTGCGGTTTACCATTGTTCTTTATACACGCTTTTCGATGTAATCAATCCGACTAACCGGCGGTCCGTTTGTCCAAGGTCAGCGGATCGCATCAGCAGCATCAGTCGGGGGTGAAAAGCGCTTCGATTACGATTCCGGCTACCGAGGCTCGTTACGCCCTTCCGAGGTCCTTGCTGCGCAACAAGGCTCGGAGCAAGCAGGCCCGAGAAGCTCGCCAGCGAGACCTGGACAACAACAGCTGCGTCGAGACGGAGGTCTACGTCCAGGATCGACTCTCCCCTACTCCCCAAGGGCCTAACGAACATTACCCGAGGCGCAGCAGCAGTCCCAAGTTGACGCCTACTCATGCGACCATAAGGGAGGAGGACGAGGCTTTCGCGAGGATCACCCGGTTTTGAGAACGTTTGGGAAGTATTAGCTGCGCCGCCGGGGGGGATGTCTGTAATTTGTTTCGTATATAACCTCGATGAACCGAACGTTACACGTCGTCGGCGTTTTTCGATATGGACGTATACTTTAGCGAGTGAAATCGAGAAAATTTTTCAAAAGTTCGATACGTGACGCGTATTGACAAATATAGTATAGAGTAGAGTAGCTATATACAAAAAGACTTGATGTAGATGTTGATCGTTTTTACGTTGACTTTATCGAATGTTTATCGTTTAGGATATGGGATTCTATACACCTGATCCTTTTTTACCTTATTCGAATCCGATCGATATATTCCGTACATATAATTGTAAGGTACACTATAACAAACGACCAATCGTTTACTTATATGTTTAAGAATAAAAATCTCGTTTGCCAAATTATTCGCTGAGTTTGAAGTATCCCGATTTATCTCAAGACAATATTACAATCCTTCCCGTGCGTAACGATCAAAACCAGTAGTGTACATAGTGTATATATACAACGGCACGGCACCTCCATATAAAGCTGAAAACAGTGAACTATTCAGAATTAACGAAAAAGTAAAATACTGCCATGTGTATTGCGGTCAATAAATCAATCCTTCTTTTGATAGACACTTGTTATTTCGTTCACCTCGATTTATACCCATCCACTCCACTCACCGCACCATTCGATCGCCGTAATTCCTTTTTAATCCTCGCTCAACTGCGCTACAGCATAGCCGCTTAAACTCCAAATTAATTCGCCGCAACCGCGCTTATTTTTCATCGTAAAATCCCGCGACACTAGTAGCGCATCGAAAAGCGCCGAGAGATTGCGGGCCGATAATCGAGCCTGATTAGCAGGGAATCAAATGCATTGATTATCGATCAGAGCCTCGGCGCACACGGCGGAAACACGCTCGACCGTATCATTGCGTCGTCGCGGAAACTCCATCAGGACAACTGTGCCGGGGACGCAGGTGTATAATCTGCCAAGCAGTTAGGGGCGTAATGGATTCTTTTAGAATCGGAATTTCGCTCGCCATATAATTCCTCTCGGCTCCGCACAACTTTCACCCCTCGTACGCGTTATTCCAGTCGACCGTGTCCCCTGTTAATCATAAAGTCGATGAAAAATCTCCGGAGCTTGAAAATTACGACGACGCGTCGAGTGTAGCCGAGAGATTGCGTGATGAGTCGATTATTATTTCCAGTCCATGAGGTGTAAGCCTGTCTCCGGCAGATAAGCCGCGCGCGCGCGCGTGCGATCGGCCGAAGAAATCGAAAAGTGCAGAGACTCGTGAAACGAGTAGCAACTCTATATGCTTCTCGAAGCGCATGCGCAGCCTATGCGCACCTATATAAAGTACGAGTGTCAAAGCGATCGGTTTTCAGTGCGCAGGATGACGATCCGAGTGTCGGAGGACGAAAAAGGATACTTTCGGCTATGCCGTGTAGCTGTACCGCAGTGTGTAACAGGTGGACGCCGCATCGGGATTAAAATAGCTATCGCGTGCATCTACAGCCGCCGGATTCTTGAATGCAAGTTTTAAATTGCCAGCACCGCTGGATTTCCGAGAGAATCGCGTCCGAGGGGCGAGGATAGAAGACGTCAGCATGTACGCGGTGAACGCCAAGAGCTCGCGCTTTCTACTCGTCACGACTGTCTACTTGAGCCTGTTGCTCGATAACATTCTGCTTACGGTCGTCGGTGAGTTTTCTTCCCGTTTCTCGTTTTCTTTTTTCTTCCGAAGCAATTTCCCGGAAAATATAGCCGAGGATAAAGTTGTTTTATTGGAACTTTTCGAACTACGTATATCTACACCCACGTAATGTATTCATTGTGTGCTGACGGTGAATCGGCTCTCTCGACAACAATCCACGGGTGTAATCAGGTGTCGCCGGATTTTATTTAAACCGTTGAAACGCGAGAGATTATCCGCGCGTCGTGATTCTCAGCACAACAACGGAACCGTTTTTTTTTTCCGTAGCGCATCAAACGTCGTCGTTAACTTTACGCCTGTATATGAAATTGAAAATCGTAAAGTCGCTTAATTACCGCGTAGAGAATTAAACACCGTGTCGCCGTTAAAGAGCCCAACCCACTTTTTTCCTTGCAAAAAAAAAAAAAAAAAAAAGATAATAATAAACACACGACGACAGCTGCGACGCTTTTATTACCCTTGGTTACATCCTTATTTTATGAATCCCGTTGTTTCCTCGCGTTTTAGAATTCCAGCCCCGGCTTTGTCAGTATAACAGCCGATCAATTAATTAAAAGCCAGGGGGAAAACGATCGCGCCTCGTCTTCGTTAGCCGGTAAGCTCGTCGGGAGTTTCGCTTAGAATCGCATAATAAGGATAATTACGAGAAAAAAAGCGTACCGGCTCTTTAAGGGCTGCCTGATCCTTTTTTGCACTTTAGAGCCTCGTTCGCGCGGTGATAAAGTCTGACGCGCGGGGAGAACAAGGTTAAACGCGAGTTTTATATACGTGCCCGTTCGGTGAAAAAAAAAAAAAAAAAAAAAAAAGAAAGAACTGAATAAGAAGAGCTTTGTTTTAGTGCCGATCATACCGGACTACCTTTACACCCTCGAGGGTAACTCCAGCAGCGACGGGGAGGATAAGGAGCAGGATGTTAACGGCAGAGTTGGACTGTTGCTCAGCTCCAAGGCGTTTGTTCAGCTGTTTTTGAACCCGGCGGTGGGAAGTCTCACTGGTACTTTTGGCTATGCCAAGCCGCTGTTCCTGGGAAATTTGAGTCTGCTGCTGGCCGCTCTGCGTAAGCGATTTTTTTTTTTCAAATAGGCACTTTATCGCGTGTTTGCGAATTCTAATTTTTCAAAATCAGCCGTTTTTAACGATCGCTTAGTTTTGCGTTCAGTCGGCATATAGCCGTAGGGAAGGACTCGTTCGACGTTTTGTGTACTTACACGTCCCCCCCCCCTCCCGCAGTGTTCACCTTCGGCAAAACGTACGAGGTGCTGTTTCTGGCGCGGAGCATCCAGGGCGTCTCGTCGGCCTGCATCGGCGTCTCGGGAATGTCTTTGGTCGCCTCCCAGTATCCCGAGGAAGACAAGCGCTCCAAGGTCATGGGTTTCGTACTCGGCAGCATCGCCGTCGGTGTCCTCGCCGGCTATCCCATGGGCTCGGTTCTCTACGATCTCGAGGGCAAGATGGCACCGTTTCTCCTCGTCGCCAGTTTCATCGTTCTTCTCATAGGTATGCTACGCGACCGTGCTCTTAGAATTTCTAGTTTTATTCGATTGTGCTTCAAGCTCTCCAATTATTCGTGCTGGACTTCAATCCAACGGTGAGTCTCGAAACTATAAGCTACGGGATGCTCGGGGGAGAGTGAAAAATTGCAGGTCGTTACGTTACAGAAAGGCCAGTCGACGACGGAACGGTCGAGCTGGACGCACTTGCTACTGGACACTCGTATCCTGATAATTGCCGGGGCTATTTGGTTCTCCACCACACCGATGGCCATCCTCGAGCCCTGTCTACCCATCTGGCTCAGGAGTCATATAAAGCCCAAGGTACTCCGGTTACCTAATGCGCACCGCTATACATCTTCCTTTATATACGCATCTCGGCTATGAGCTGCCGGCGCGGAGCTTTTGCTTTACACGTGTGCGAGCAATTTTTCCAGCGCATCGATCGTTCACGACCGCGAGAGTATTTCAAGATGAGAAACGACGCTCGATTTTTTTTTTTTTTTTTTTTGGTTGTACCTTTCAGAAATGGCAGCTGGGAACGGTTTTCATCCCGGACAGCGTGGGCTACCTCCTGGGGACGAACTTCTTCGGGGTGATAGCCTACCGGTACGGCCGCTGCAAGACCGCGGTTCTGGCGATGCTGCTGGTAGGCTTGAGCGCCATGACTATACCAGCCGCCGGCAGCATGTCACAGCTGATAATACCGCACTTAGGACTTGGACTGGGCATCGGCGTGGCGGACGCGGCTCTCGTGCCTCTACTCGCCTCTCTGGTCGATCAGACCGGGGGATACGGTCCGGTCTACTCCATTCAACAGATCGCCGTTAGTCTGGCTTACTCTTTGGGTAGGAGCGACTGTTATGTACTGTACGCGTAATATGGCGCTTTATAGACTTTTCGAATTTTTTTCTTGGAAAACTAGTTTGACATTTTAGTAAATTTCAAAATCCCATATTTTTCTCGTCGGTTCAACTTTTCGAATATTACAAAGTACCGTGATTTACATTTATTTGCGACATCAACCAGCTGATCTTTTGAAAAGCGGAACGCGAAATCAGCTTTTGGCTTTTATACCTAGGGCATAAAAAAAAATATTTCAAAGAGCGCGCGGGTAAAAGAATTTTTTTTTACGTATACTCCGCACTTCAACGAGATTCTGCATGCGTCCGCGTGTACGCGTATCGAATTTTACTACGTAAATAAATCGTTCCTCTACTTCGCCGAATTTATACGGATATTTCCTATTCGGAGAGCTTTATCCTTCGGATCATCCTGCCGAGCTTTTTTCGCTCTTCCGCGTCAGAGCAGTTCAATTACTTAAAATAAACGTAAGCCGATCGAAAAAAAAAAAACAGAAAAAAATCTAAAAAAAAAACCCTTCCACCCACTCTTATCTGTCCAGGTCCGATAGCGAGCGGCGAGTTGGTGCAGAGCATCGGCTTTCCTTGGGTGATGCGGGTTGCCGGTCTGGCGAACGTCGCCTACTGTCCTCTGCTGATCTATCTGGCCCTGAGGCGTCGGCGCGACCCGTTGGCTCAGCAGGAGAGAAAAGAGCGATACGACTCCTTCGAACCAGCAGCAGCGGCGGCCCAGAAACAACAGCAGCACGCCAAGTACGAGAGGTTTTACGACTCGGACGACGGACTTTAAAAAGCTTTTTGAATTCTTTTTCCGAGAGATGTGTATTATATATATATACTCTCGTCTCTCTTATGCATAAGGTATACACAACGCTGTAATATCTCTCCGTAATTCCTTTGTGCATCTAGTTATGCGAACTCGCCGCTCTCGGTGTGCGCAATGGACACACACACACACCCTCTTTCTGCTGGAGAACTTGTGTGACCGGCCTCCGGGATTATAAATTCATAGCCATGGGTATATGAGCGTGTCGTGGAATCAAGAGAAAGCTCCGAGAAAAGCTCATTCGTGTGTGTATTATATCGCGATGATATAATCTCGAGAGTGAGTTGGGCTGCAAAAATACACGAGCGAGCTTTCGCACTCCGTTATTCTTCTCCTCTTTGCGTTGTAAGAGAGAGAGAGAGAGAGAGAGGGTTGGTTGTTAATAGTGCATCTCACAGTACTTTTTTTACGGATCAAGACCGTTTTCACTCAGCTGTATACATCTCTGTAAATAAAGCTTGCTGTTATGCATAAACGTCGGTCAGCGTATAAATATAAATACACCGCGGCACATGTAGATTTAACGACGCGAATCAAGCTTTAACCTCTGCATCGCGTATACGATTGATAGTACGCGTTCGCGCAAATTTGCGTGTACGTATTTACGAGTGTATATATACGTGTACGGCTTGGGTGTAGCGTTCCATTATTAACGCGAGCGAGCTTTTCCGGTGCAAATTGTCTGCTTTCCGGAAATTCGAGCGTCGCGGAGGAAAGACGAACGGTTTCACTTGAATTATTCTATAGCTTTAAAGCTCTCCTTGAAAATTAAAATTCGCGTCGTGTATACTTGATTCTCTCTTTTGTGGGTATTACCGTTTGGTCGTTTGTTGTAGGTTACTCTCGCGGTGTATGTAAGCCGAGTCCAAACGAGCTCCTTTTGACGGGGCTATAGAATTTCCGATCTCGCGGCGTATACGTATACACGGGAAGACACATCGAGAATTTTCGATTTCGAGCTTGTATAGAATTCGGTGTGTTTTGCAGCAACCTCTTCAGAAAGCGCTCGATATATCGAGAAGAAAAGAGAGAGGGAGAGAGTATAATATCTGGACGTGCAGTGTGTGTGTGTACGTGAAAGTGTGTGCGGCGAATCTTGGTGTTCTGTATTTAATAAACACTTTAATTACTGATAACCATATGACATCCTATAATATGATCCGTTATATATTTAATAAAAAAAAAACCTACGCCGAAGCTCAGCCGAGAATTTATTTTTCAATAACCCACCATACCCCGAGAAAAAGTGCGCCGACTCCATCCATGAATTTCACGTTAGAGCAGCTCGCGTAAACTCCTCAACTTCGAATATCGAGTGCGAGAGAGAGAGAGAGAGAGAGAGAGAGAGTCAAGCCGGGCTGAGAATCACAGACAAGAGCAAAATATTTTTCCGCGAGCTACTCTCTCGCCCCTCACACGTATCTACACATATAGAATCGGATGGAAGCTCCACTCGGTACTTGGCTCGAGAGCGCGCGATACTCACCGCTGATTATTGTCCATTGTACTCGGACAAAGAGACACGGGGTCCGCGTAGGAATAAAAATACGCGGAATATAAGAGAGGTCAGCGTCGTTATACACACACATCGTGCACTTGATATGTGCGACGAATAAAGTGTACATATACTGCGGAGTGTATATACCCTCGAGAAGTACCGAGCTCACGACCTGCATTAACCCCAAAGTTGCGAGCGGGTAAATAAAAGTCGCGGCACGTGTAGCCCAGATAAATATTGCATCATAGTGTGCCTATATTAAGATTCATTAGATGTGTAATTGTCGCTGTGCCGCTGCTCTCGGGTGAAAAAAGAAATTAGTTTACCAAGAGAGGCTAGACCAAAATCCCATGCATATTCATCGCGACGTAGACTCCAAGAGGGTCTCGGTATAGACTACACACGCTATAGGTCATCGACCATATATAGAGAGTCAGGTCATATCAAGACAGGGTCTTTGTAGTGCCAGCAGTATAGTAGCGGAGAGAACTACTTACTCGTCGCTCACGTGTAATTCAAACCCTATCTACCGCCGGCTGTGGCGGCGCTAAGTGGAACGGACCATTCGCCTTTCCGCGCTTTAATCTCGTTACAGCTCGCGCCAGAAAGAGAGACGTATCGCCTACCAACATACACTACAACCTACACGAGTTATACGTGAGAAGAAGCCATTCTGTCTTCTGAATACGTCTCGACTACCAACGGATGAATTTTTAATCAAGTCGCGACGGTCACCGGAATAAGGAGAAAACACGCTGTGCACAATCTACCTGCAGTAGCTTAGAGGCTTGTATCTCTCGCGAGATGCAGAGAGCGTCGGGATTTTAAGTTTATTAAAACGCGAGCGCGCGGGGGAGAGACAAAGGGCAGCCGCGCACAAGAGGGATGACACGGCTGCTCGGCTCCTTTGTTTCCGCGCTCGTTTTTTTCTTCACATCTCTCTCTCTCTATCTCTCTCTCTCTCTCTCTCTCTCTCTCTCTCTCTCTCTCTGCAAGTGTGTGTAGAGAAGTATAGTTATACGCTCGGCCAGCACTTTGCTCTATCTTTTAGTGGGCGGAAAATTTTTTTCTCTTCTTTCCCTCGTCTTGACGCGTCGCTGTGCTGCAGTACAGAGTCGATTAAAAGTTTCGAGCGCGTCGCGAGGGAAGAGAGAGAAAAAAAGTGTCGCGGATAAATATTCGAAGCCTATAGAAACTTTTTTTGTTACAAGCGTAATGATGCAGGTACACTATATACATTTACGTTTTTTTTTCTTGGCACGAAACGTGCCATTACACGTATGTGCAATGCAGCGTTATACTTAAAGTTGCGTTAAGTTTAACTGCTTTATAAACACACCGGCGCAAGCTAAGATCTTTCTGGGTCAGCTTGGGGGAGTGTGGAAGAGTAGTCGTTAGCCCGAAGAAAATCGAGGCGAAATTTCGAGTGTGTTTGAAATATAACGTTGCGCTTGTGGGGAAAAAGTTGAGCTTGCTTGTAAAGCTCGTGCTTGTAACGCGTATACCAGGTATCCTTTGTGTTCATCTGTGTCATCTTGAAAAATTCACGGGGGTGATGAGGCTGTTTTGTGCTGCTTTTAATTAAAAATGCGCGAAGAGGCGGGAAAAGCTCGCCGTTCTCTTGGCTGACCGAAAATAACACGAACGAGGAAAAAAGAAGAAGCGAAAACATAAATATTGCGAGGAAAGCAAAACGAATGATTTCACGCTCTTATCTGCTGTTAAAAACTCATACGCGCATGCTAATCGGGGCGCGCGATCTTTATAAAAGTGAGCTTTTTCCTGTTGGCGACTTAGTCGCTAGCCGTAGGTCAACATGATTAAAATTTTTGCGTTCTGCGTTTTGCTCGTTGTCGGTGCCAGTATGGTCACTACGCGTAAGTTCAATAGAGATACATATTTATTTATTGTAATTGGTGATAAAAATTCCGATAATGACAAATTTTAGAAGAAGCATCGGCTGCGCATCTCTGCCCTGCTAATCAAACGTGGAACACAGGCTGTCGCTCAGCATGTCCGCCAAGGTGTCACGTGCAATACGCGTGTCTAGCTATTGTAAGTGATCGTGTGTAGAAGTAATCGATTTTTATTGTTAAAAGTACAATACTTTGAGCACATCCCTTTTTTTTCCAAGATTTGCTCTCCACCTGCGTGCACCTGCTCTCCTGGTTACATATTGAAGGGGAAAGCATGTGTTAAACCTCAAGACTGCTGAATGAAAAGTTTTTAATTGAGATTGTTGATTAAAAAATACGTGTACGGTATGCAATCGATTAAAAAGTTTATCAATAATGCTGGTAGCAATTTACCTTATGTTCTCCAAGTGGATTATTCAATATGATTTTTTGCAATAAAGTGACAACGAGCAATAACACTAATTGCTGTCGATACAAAGCTGTCCAATCAATTATTAAGCCATGGCTGACCATAGCGCCGTGACACTACTCCATTTTTAAAATCTTCGATAAAAATTTCAGCACAAAATACGTAAATACGAACGAGGAAAAGAAATAAGCAAAAAAATAAACATTGCAATACATATAAGGATAATGATTTCATACTCTTATCTGCTATCGCTTAAAAACATTCTTATCTGTCATTGAAAAATAAATTCACAGATATGATAATTGGTGCTTGCGCAAAAAGGTTATAAAAGCTTACTTATCCTGCTGCACAGCCATAGTCGTTCTCCGGAAGCGTAGCTAAGATGATTAAAATGTTCGCATTCTGTGTTTTACTCGTCGTCGGTGCCAGTCTCGTGACCATGCGTAAGTTTTGAAACGGTGCTCGCTTTGCTCGTATGCAATCGTCCTAAATTCTTGCGATACAAAATTTTAGAAGAAACCACTGCTGCGCATCAGTGTCCGGCTAATCAAACAAGGAACACCGGATGTCGCCCGGTGTTGCCGCAAAAGTGTAACGAGCACATTTATTCTCAACCTATTGTAAGTATACTTATCTATGTGAAAGTAGTGAATTTCTCAGAATTAAAAACATAAATTCTTTTATTTCATTACTTTTTTCAAGATTTGCGATTCGCCAGTGTGTACCTGCTCTTCTGGCTACATATTGAAGGGAAGTGCATGCGTTAAGCCTCAAGACTGCTGAATGAAAATTTTGACAACTGTACACACATTGTAATGCATTTGATTAGTGCAAAAGTTTTACTTTACAATACTCAGAGTAATTTTTATAATTTAAAAGCGCATTGTTTTTACGAATTAACAATCTCCATAATTTTCAACCCTCAAAACCAACCGACCAATTATTCCTCCACCTCTGACCGCAGCAGCGCGTTTCTACGTCAAAACGAACAGCCCTCCCTTTCTCCCAGCATAATCAGGAGATGCAAAAAATCGCAGATATAGCCTCGTTTACCAACGCGATATCCATAAAAGCGTGCATATAAACTGCATTTCTCGGAATTCCCGCGTGCCGTTCTTCCCATTAATCGCGATATCACGCTTTTAGCCCAAAGTTCGCATCACTCTCTCTCTCTTTTTCCTCTCTGGGCGAACATTTAATCGCCGTTCGGAGAGTGAGCTGCGCGCGGGCCCTTTTAATAAGTCATTAAGGCCATCCGTGATTTCTTTTATCGCTCGTCATCGCGACCCGACGTGTAATAAATCGCGAGCGACGCGTTTGTGTATACGTTTTTCATTGGTCGCGTGCCTTTTCTCGCTTCTCTCTGTCGAGCCAATCAATGACGCGTTCGTATACAGCGCAGCTTTTTTCTGTATTTTCGGCTGTATAAAGCTCGATTGAAAAAGCCGCGTTGATCGATACATCGAAACTCGTTGTTTATGGCTTTACGAGAATTACCTTATTTCCAGCGGCTACTTTTTCGAAAATGTATTCAACGAACCGCTCGTCCGCTGCTGTATTGCTGTAATTTTTCCGTCTTTATGGAACGCGTTTTTCCGCGAAATTACCCTGACAAAAAAAAAGGAGGAGGAACGCACCGAGCCCGAAGCCTTGTCTACATACGGCCTACATTACGTGCCGACGAAAAAAAAAAAGGAAAACACTGCAGTAGCGCGTGACATTACCATAATTTTTATCTCGCGCTCGTCCACGACTATAACACGTGCGCGCGAGTCCGGAAGACGGATTATTCCTCTGATTTTAATCCGGTAACCTTCGCTTTTGTATTTTCTTTATCCAATCTCATGCAAATAACGAAGCCGATCCTTTTACGTCCCGTATCAATCGCATATGAGGTGTTGCGAAGAAAAACATGAGCCAACGCGGAGAATGTTTCAAGGGCCTACTGTAGGAAATCGTCGAATTTTCATGAGGGCCTATACCTCTCGCGCTTTAATGCATTCGTTTCTATTGCTCTTTCTTCCCTCGTCCCTCTAGTTTCATTTCGCCGCAGTACAGCGTGGCGCGAACACGTCTTACGCGTCCTTCAAAGGTGTGCGCCGGAGGGTCGCTTTCTTCGCGGAGTCCCCCTGACCTTATACCGGTACACATGCATACTTAAAATTTATGGCTTTATAAAAATAAACCGAAACTTCGTTAGGGTAGAGAGAGAGAGAGAGAGAGAGAGAGAGTCGAGGGAAAATTGATGACGGGGCAAATTGAATATTCGTGTATTTTTGCCAGGTGCTTGTTGCCCATGGCGACCGGAGAGTGAGAGTATATAATGCAATTATCATAGGCCTTTCTTGCCGGAGCTTTTGAAGAGGTCGCTCGAGCTTTTTTTTTCATTTTACGGCGTGTAATTGGATTTGGCTTTTGAAATTTCCACGGCAGCGGATTATACGATGTATAGAATAACGAAGCGCGACGGCGGAGGATCAGTTCTCCACCTTTGATGATAAGAACACACGACGTTTGCATTTCGCGATGAGAGAGAAAAAGAGAGAGATTACGTTTTTATTATTAAAGTTAGTTTTGGGGAGCGAGTTTCGACGCGCGAATCTTCCCAGAGTCCAAGGTCATAAGGTATTCAGCGACAACAAGCGCAGACTCGCTCTCTCGGTGTATTAACAATGCCCGCGAGCTATGTGTTTAATTTCATACATTAATGAAGTCCCGTGTATACACAGAGGAAAATTCAAGCTCTGATGTTGGCTCTTGAGTTATATTCGAGAGACTTTTTTCGTAGGTAAACGAAGTTTAATCGAAAATTAACTCGGGGTGTTATGTGAAATTACGCGGATGTCACCCACGAGTGCCGTTACGTCGGCCCCGAAAGAAGTGTGTAGTCTGCGGTGACCTCTCTCTCTCTCTCTCTCTCTCTCTCTCTCTCTCTTTTTGCTCGTAGGGACGGAGGATGACGGTCGACGAACTGGATTTAATTAAATTACGGGGAAACGTGTGATGCGGAAGGTGTGTGTGTGTGTGTGTGTACAGGGAATATGCCCAGTAAGGGGAAACGAAAGTACGATATGCCCGGAGGTATCGAAACACTGCTGAGTCGTCCGATTGTCGCATCGAAGTGACCCGAATCCGATAGAATCTTCTTATTTCAAAGAGATCGAAATTCGAGAATTACGTACATAATTTATCGATGCAATCAAAAGCTGTAAAAAGCCTTCATTCTTTTTTTTTCACAATCCGGCCATTACAGTTTCCCGGAGAAAGACAAAGGCAGACATCGCAAAAAAGGGAAGAAGAATAACGCTCGCGGCGAAGGAAAATTTCGTTTATTTCAGCGCCATTGCCTAAATGGGTCGCGCGCGCACCTATACACAGAAGAACAGCGCGTAAGGAAGAAAAAAAAACGTCGATCGAATTCCTCGTCGTCGTCGTTGCTCTTTATTAAATTTGTACCTCCTTCCTCTGACCGTCCGAGGGAAGAGATACCTCGGCGGAAAGAGAGAGAGAGAGAGAGAGAGAGAAAAGTGGAAACGTCACTTTGCCCGGCGATTTTTCAGCGGCGCGACTTTTCCTTGTACACACATACACACACGAGAGAAAGAGTGAGGAGGCAGACGGATAGCGACAATGGAACTGTTAGAGTAGAATGAACTCGAGCGTGACTCTTGTTATATACGTTACACTCCTCTCTATCTCTTTGCAGCGAGTGAAAATCCGGCGCGTACAAATGCAAAGCAGCTCCCTGGAAAATTCCCTTTCGTCCGCCCCTCGCGTATACCCTTTTATACTTGGCGCGCTTAAATTTCCCGTCAATAAGTGTCTCCTCTCTCTCTCTTAAATTGACGTTTCACTTTCCGCACCCTATGTGTGTCGGCATCATCGATTTCTCGCCCGAATTGTTTTGAATTCAAGCTTCTCGAACATAATGAAAATTTTCGCGTTTCGCGCTCTAAACTATATTTCTACATAACGAAGCCAAATGCGCATGCTAACTTCATCAGTAGTGCAGAACTCGTTAAAATCGCAGAACGAGCCCTGCCGCACTATCAATGTTTAATCTGCACGCGGGAAATTTACAAGTTAAATAACTCCCGTTAAAATTTGCATGTTTGTAAAAACTTTTTCCTCTCGCATCGGCTGTATATTGAACGTAAAAACGAACGCTGCACCTATAACACGAAACTTTGCGTTACACGCGCTTTAATAATCACTAGCCTCTCGCGAAACTTGACGTTGTGTAACGAAAAAATCTCTGCCGATCATCAAAAAATGCACAAAGCCCCGCGACGGGAAAAAAATCACAACTTTCCCACGGCGATGGCTACTCGATCTTCGAGTTGTCCCGCGCGCGCGCGCGCGCGCGCGACGAGTTTACTCAATCTGCGGAGGCTCGTGAATTAATAACGAACATCTGGTGCGCGAGTGTATAGGAGTCGTTACCACCCCCCTCGTTCTAATCAATTAATTTTCTAATCGTCAGCATTGTCGAAGTAATTAGATTTACCTCAAGCTCGCGCTGATTATCAATGGAATATCAGCGCGACGATAGAGTCAGCGCTGCGCAAATCGGATTTTTCATTTCCCCGAAAACAGAGAGCGAGTCGTTAGTGAAATCCGTGAAAATATTCGCTAAAACGTAAAAAGGACAGCGTATACACACAGAGAGAATTAGCGAGTGCACGAGTGAAAGAAAGAAAGGCCGGCTCAACGAAGCCAATAAACAAGCTCCTCGCCTCTCGAGCGGCGAGAAAAAAAAAGAGCGCAGTAGCCGAAAAACGTAGTTGCGGCGATGGAGAGAGAGAGAGAGAGAGAGAAAAAATCGGAGCATCGGCTCCCTCCTCGAAATTTGCCGCGTGTACGTCACACTACGGCTACACGCGGGGGAATGATATAGGCTCGCCGTGTTCCAGCAAAGAGAATCGCAAGCTCGTCTCTGTGTGTGTGTGTGTGCCGGAGTATTGAGGGGCTGCTGAGAGAGAAAGGGAGTAGGGGGTGTGTAGTATAGGAGGAGGGATGCTGCGTCCGGGACCGGCGGCGCGTATACTCCCGCTATCGATCTCTCGGCCCGACCAACCACCACACTCGAGCCAGTCCACTGTGTGTGCGCGCCTCCTTACTCCCCCGGCGCTGCTGCTCTTTCAGCTGCCTCTCCACCCTTCCCTCTCAGCTTCTCTCGATTGTCAACCGATGCTTAAAATTTTCAAACCGTCCAAGCTTGTCCCGTCGATCAGAAGGAGAAAAGCTCGACGAGTTGAGTAAAGCCAGAGCTTGCGAACGATGCTCGACCGGCGTACACCGCTAGTGGAGGAGCTTCCTTAAGGGGGGAGGGGGTTGCTCGCAGCAAAGCTCGGCGCAAGCTCTGCGTTCTCTCTCGGCAGCGCGCCAGCTGCTCTGTGCTCTCTCAGTGAGCTTGGAGCTTTCGCGGGGTCCGTCCAGTAGTGTCTCTCGGCTCGGCAGCGCAGGTGACCGCGTGCGCTTCTACCTGCCAGACCAGTTCCCGGCTCGTTTAAGGATACGCATACGGAATCTCCTCTCGAGCAACTCCGAGGATGAGGACCGAATGGGGACGTTGTTCCTGAGGAGAGCCGTCTGCTGGCCCGGCCGTTTTCGAGAAAGACAGACGGAGAAGCAAGGTTGGCTCCTTTCTTATTTCTACTTAGTACACGGAGCTGTCTCGGGTTTCGCGAGAGAGGCTGTTTGTCGAGATACACACGTACGCACACACGCGATATTTTATGTATCACGTCGAACGCGTGCGAAGGCAGCGTGCGAGAGTGAGTTGCCGTTTTGACGTAGGGGGTGTGCGCGCGCGCGCGCGTGCGAAACTAGGCCCGCAAGTCAAGGGGGAACGCGAGAGATAGAGGGAGATAGATGGAGACCGAGATAGAGATAAATCTGGAGACGAGAGAGGAACGGCGATATAGCAAGTTAAGAAATGAGGGTTACCGCTGACGAGCGCGTAGTTTCGAGAGGGAAAAAAAGTTTTTCGCCGTCTTATAATGCAACGAGCGTTTCGTCGCAGTACAAGCACTGCCGCACGAGAGCCAGAGCGAGTTTCGATTTCCTCGGCGAAATTTATTCGAGCCGCTCGCGCGCATGGAGTTGTTGACCTTGTTTTATTAATTTTTTATCGTACCCCATTCTCGGAGAGCTTATTTACGGCCACGCCGGATTTTTCCCTCCTATGTACGACCGAATTTTTACTGGTACTACTTGCCTCCCGGGAATTCTCTCAACGATAAAACGAGCGTCGCGTATCTGAAACCGTAATACCTCCGCAATTACAGCAACAGAGCTACACTAGCCAGAAAATAAAAACAAGCGGGGAATTCGCGGCCGGCCGGGTTTGTTAAGAGCTTGCAACGGCGGGAAAATTGTCGTCGTCGCGACTCTCGATAGCGAGAGAGAAGGGGTCTTTTCTCGAGTGGCTCCACTACTACTACTCTTCCCTCCTTTGTTGTCGTCGCGCGCGGCGCTTTTTCACCGCGGGTAAACACGCGCGCCAATTTAACGCGTCGGATGCCTGCACTTGTTAGGTGCGCTTTTTTCTTTGTCGCTGCTGCGCTCTGTGAAGGTGGAAAGAACGAATTTTTCGTTTTTAGGTGAGGTGAGTAGCGACCATTGAAAATCCGCGGACACACACACGCGCTACTGTCGATATTACTGTCCCGAATACCAGAAATATCCGTTCGGCGCTCGATATGGCAGTATTTTATTAAACGGTGTGTAAGCTGCGGCCCTCTCGCGATATATACCTTATATTATCGCTGTACAGCTGGATGAAAATTTTAAAATGGAGCTTGTCGCGTTTGTTATGAAAACCGTGTAAATATTGGAAACGCTCTCGTGTTTTGATGTGGGAATAAAGTTGGTAAATAAAAACCGCGAAGATCGTCGTCTAGACACACGTACAGAGGGCGAAAAATTTACTTTAAAAACGTCGTCGCTTCTCTCTCGATGTATGCATATCGTATATCGCGGAAAGTATACACGCTATAGTTTTTCATCCGAGACAAACGAGGGAATAATAAGATATGTATAAAGACACGGTCAGCTCCTCGACCAAATGCCCCTCTCTCGAGCATTCGTCTTGGTAGGGTCAGAAATTGCCCTCGACTCCGGGCTTGATTCCCCGAAGACGTTCAACTCCCCGGGGCTATACTACTTCTTTTTCATTATTTAACGCAACCTTGAATTCGTCTCGGCGAATAACGCTTCGTTCGCGCCGCGAGATTCGTTTGTAACCAATCAAAACGTCCCTATAACCCTGATTCCCACCACGTTATGACCCGAATGATCTATCGCGAGCGACTTCGATGATAAATGCACTCGTTCCTCGATGCGTCCTGCACAGCGCAAAAAAGCTCGATCCTCGTACCCTTCGGCCGGCCTGTGCATACCTATTTACAGACTCGCGCAGTCCCCTCATTCCAAAGAGGCCGCGAGCGTTAACCGCGAAAAAAAGCTCGCAAAAACTATTCCCTCCGCTCCCACGTATACACCTGCGCGGCTAGCTAATTAACCGAGCTCTCTCTCTCATCAATATCCGCGCAAGCTCGAAGCGGTTCTGAAAAGCTCGCTCGTTCCGTCAAAAGCAGCTGCAGCAGTGGCCGAAAAAGTAAGCCGGATTTTTCCCTCATCGTCGAAAAAGCAGCGAGAGAGAGAGAGAGAAAAGGCTGTTTTAAAGCTCTAGATTTATCAGGTTGTCCGGTGTGTGTGTCTCGTCCTTGTTCCACACCGCGGCCGCACGCGATCGGCTAATCCAGTCGTCGCGCGGGAGGCTTTCTCTTTAACGACCGGCACGACGAGCCCCTCGAGGAAGCGAAAAAGGGGATAATGCGTCCTCCTCCCCGCTTCTCTTTCTCTCTGTCATTTTGCGAAAGAGTGTCTTATAGTCTATATGGACGCGTCAGACTCTGGGGGGGAAAAACAGAAACACAGAGTTATAAGCCGGCGCATAACACGGGTAAATACTGTCGTCGATCATCGGCTTCGTGATTCGAATCGCAACGCGCGCGTATATACACAGCGGATTCAGCTCACGCCAGCTAGCTCTTTCTCCCTCGTTTTTTTTTTTTTTTTTTTTCTATTTTCAGCTCTCCGGGTATATGGAGCCGGGGTAAAATCGCCGCTCGTAAATGTCTCTGGCCATTTGTCTCGGCGCGTGTATCGAGCTTCTTCATTTGCGCGCGTGTCCAAGTCGCGAAAGCTCTGCCCGAGTAGTTTTATACCCGATGAAAATGTAAATTTATGTTCGCGAGCGATCGGCTTTTGCAGCTCGTGAGAAATGAGCGATTATGTTTTTTTCTTTCGCGAGCAACGCGTTAATCGCGTTTTCAATCCAGTGTACTTGCGGAGCGAAAAAAGGAAAGCGACGACTGGCACGCGTACACACAGGAGAAGGACGCGTATATTACACAATGAGAAGAAGCGAGAGCGATGTGTATAGCTATATAAGAGCCGAGAGAGCGACGAAGCAATTACCGATGCATTTCCCGGGAGACTGCTTCGCCGCTTCCTACGCGGCGGCGGCGGCGGCGGCGGACGAGGAAAATCAAGTTTCTCCACGCGCTCGCGCAGACGTTGCCAACAAAACTCGTCGAGCGAGCTGCTGCTGCTTCTTCTTCTTTCTCGCGGGTATATCGGCCGAATATAAAATTCATAGTCAGCCCGTCGGGATTACCCCTGAAACATAGCTTTTTCTCTCTTATTCGCGTATGCATGCGCGACTCCGCGGGGACGTGAAATATTTTCAAATATAATAGTTAGCCCCGTCCTCGCCGCTCTGGTGAATTTTCAAGGGAAAACCTGGGCCATTAATTGCGGGTATAATTGTCTGCCGAGGCGATTTTTCGCGGCGAGTTCGACTCGCCTCTGCAGCCGGATATAACGAGGGCAGCTCGCTCGACTCTTTTTTTTTTCGTTTTCTCTATAATTCTTCTCTCTAATTGGAGCTGTGTAACTGCACTGATTCTAAGTCTACTATTTTATAATTTCGTTTAATTAGCTTTCGACTATATCTCTCCGGCTGCCGTACACAGCGATTGATCAGGGCGTAGGGCGAAAAGCCTCTGCTGAGCAGCGAGGGCAAAAGCTTTGGACGATTTCAATATTTTTGACGCTTCCCTTTTAATCCACTCAATCTTTCGCGTGGATCCGCTGCGAAAAATTCCAAAGTCGAGCATCTCTCGTGCTATTTTTAGAAAAGCGACGCGGAGCTAATGCAAATCCCTCGCGAGCATTACTTCAATTTGCGTCAAAATCTATAGCATAACGTTTTTCTCGAAAATAGAGTTTTCCGAGTCAATTTCCGCGATGTCATCCGCCTCGCCGTCAGGCGACAAAGCTTTCCCGCGCCCTCATCCATAACCAAAGATCTTCGCGCCTCTCTTCATATAGCTTTACACAACCACTACAGCCTCTCTCGTCATTAGCCGCGAGGCATCTCCGCATATATCTATTACAGCGCAGGGTACAAGATCACCCGGCTATACTCTCGAGCCAATGAAAAGAGCTTCACTTTGTGGCGGAACGTTTAATCGCGGAAATCGATATCACGCACCGCCTCGTGTGTAAAGTTAAGCGCTTTTCCAAGGGGGGTAATCAAGACAGCCGCGAGTGTTGGCATTTTTGCGCTCGGCTGTATAACGAGCTGCGGAAAAGCTCGCGCGCGCTTATTCAACTTGTTCTTGTTTTCGCTAGTTATTAGGATAATTGTCGGGGGGGGGGGGGGGGACGTTCGTTTAGTTATTGTTCGTGCGCGGGGGAGGTCGAGTTTAATTAAAACCGAGCATCGACGCTCGCGCGAGCATATCATTAATTAAAACTGCACATTCGGACTCAGCGTGTCTCTCGGCGCAGCTTTTCACGAGGAGTGAATTAAGCTCGATCAATTAAAAACGCAATCAAGCAAGGGAGAGAGAGAGAGAGAGAGAAAGGGAATATTTTTAATTGAATTCGCGAGATCTCTGTGGGCGGTTGCCGCGCAAGTGTAGAGAGAGAGAGAGAGAGAGAGAGCTATTGTTGTAGCGGCATTCGATAAAAATATCTATACATACCCGCGGCGCGGGAAGAGATCGATATTTGAAAAAGGAGAAAAGCTCTATAGCTGTGTATGTGTGTTTGTGACAAAAAAACTGCGGCAGACCTTGTGGCGAAAGCTTTCGTTATACAGCCTCTTCTCGCGGCTAAAATTAGAAGTCGCGATAGAGAAAAAGAAGGCGCCGTAATAATTTTCCAGCCGATTAGAGGATGCGCGAATCTAAATCCTCCTCGCTTACAGCGCGGAGTCGATAAAATCGAACTATAGCGGGTCCAAAAAGAGAAAACACCGCGGCGGCGGTGCGCTGGAATATTCATACGAGACAGTGATTTAAAGCGAGAGATTACGCGCTCGTTAAAAAACGAAACGGGAACGTCTTGCTGCTCGCGTAGAGTAACGTTCGATTTACGAGTGCCCCAACCGCTGTGCTGTAATATCTGTATCTTTTATACGTAATTTTTCAAGAGTAGTCCGTGTGCGCGAGTATACGTGAAAAATAGCGTTACACGTACGCCTGCAAGACGTTGTTACGTATTCCGTATCAGTGGGGCGATAAAAGTGCAAAAAGTACTTAAAGCTCGCGCGAAAGCTCGTCCCTATATCTAGAACTGCAGCGTATATACGTGTGCTGTGTGCGTTGGGCGGTAAAAATGATGATGCGCGCTTTTAAATACAATATTCATGAAATAGTGCAGTATATATCCGCGGCTCCCTAGCGTTGCGCTGATACCCTTTTTTTACGCTCGCTTGCATATTCAGCGTTTTCTCTTTTCCGTATATATTTAGAACTATACACTATATACGACTGTGTATTATTATACTCGTATTTAACGTATATATTTTATAAAACTTTGCATTCGGCAATTTTCCCACACACACGCAGTGAATACAAGGTGACGTAAAGCTCGTAGTTTTACGACGCCTCGCTTCGCGGAAAAAGCCGGTAATCTTCGCACTATACGGGAGCGTGGCTTCGATAAGGTGCGAGAAATGAAATTCATAAAAAAGTTAGACCGCCGTTAAAGTAAAGTCGTTATAATATCGCGCACTGCGGCGCCGCTAATAAAACTAAATGAAACGATCGCGCGTGAAATTAAGAATTCAAGTTTAACTGAAGCGCGCGATTTATATTACACGAAATCGAAAGCTCATTAAAGTTTTAAGCTCCTATCCCTTTTCGACGTGGTCATGTATATCCGATGAGCGTATGACTTATGTCCAAGAGTAGGAAGAGAAATCTTCGAAAAGCGAGAAGGAGAGAAGAAAAAAAATCTCGTTCGCTCCGGGAGAAATCGCGGCAAGAGCTATAGATAGCGAACAAAGAACGCGATCTAATGCAAAAATGGGCGCGCAGGTGTCTGCCGACGTCTGGCGACGAAAGGTAGGGGAATATAAACGATCGGCTGAAAGAGTTCCAATTTTCGTTAATACCTTCCTGATGCACAAGACGGATAAAAGCTCTCCGAGACTCGATCGCTCTGAAAAATTGCGCAA
Source organism: Trichomalopsis sarcophagae (assembly GCA_024372645.1). Classification (NCBI taxonomy): domain Eukaryota; kingdom Metazoa; phylum Arthropoda; class Insecta; order Hymenoptera; family Pteromalidae; genus Trichomalopsis; species Trichomalopsis sarcophagae. Next base: position 905,853 of record QLSS01000008.1, read on the forward strand.
TCCTCGAGCCGAAGCCCTCGGGGAGAGCTTGCGTACGCTCCTCCTCTCTCTCTCTCTCTCTCGAGGAAAAAAGCTCGAGGCGCTATATACTCGACTCGGGGCTAACAACAATTTGTGCGAGCAGCAGTTTCTGAATTATAACACACGTGCGCGGTGCAGGAGCCTCTGCTGTTTTTCGCCGCCTCGTTATGGCCGCTAATGTTAACGACGCCGCATTAGTCACGGGCACGTCGACTAATTACGCGCACTACTACTGCTGTGCGGCGCTCTCGTGTGTTATTGTCGTCGTTCGCCGGGTCTACTAATGCAACGGCGAAGCGGCGGCGATTACTGTAGCTCGGTAACTTTAAATCACGTTTTAAAGTCGGGGAAACGCGCCGTTAACGACCCTGTCCGTGTGCTCGTTCGCTATGTCTGTGTGTTTTCGGGGGGAAAACTAGGCTTTTCATCATTTAAACTTCGCTGGAGGGCGAGGGTTTATTACGCCGAAATCGCTTCGTACCGAAGCTTCTTTGGGGATTGCCCTTTTGTCGGGGGGGGGGGGGGATTGATTTAATACTTTGTAAAAGCGTAAAAATATCTCTCACGACATTACACAGCGCCGGTACGTCTTTTAACTACCTTTTAAAACTCAACAAAAGCAATCGCGCTTAAACGAGAGCTGACGACCAATCGAATTTCCAAAGCCATTAATCTCGCGGAACCCGCAGCAGTATATACTCCTTTGATCGTCGCGAAGTTTAATTGTTCCTCAAGCTCCCTTGCTCGCGCGGCAAAAAAGCATCGCGAAACAAAATTCTCATCTCGCACACTCGAGCGAGCAAACTTAATCGCGACTGCGAACCTCGTTAAATCGGAGCCGCTTGTCGCGCGGTACGACTGGAAAAAAGCCTCGGCGATTAAACGAGCCGAGTGAGCTGCTGCTGTCGAGTATGGTCGCAAGCTCGCCGCAAGCTCATTTCCCGAATTTCAATCCTATTAGTGGCCGCTTCGCCGATCGAAACCAAGTGAGCTGTGCTCCCTCATTTCGTTTCGTCGATATACACGAGCACTCGTTTCTATAAACTTTTCATCAGGGACATCCATAGGTCCCTTTATAGGATACGGCCGTGTGTCGCGCATACAGAAGACTACACACTTCTCTGTGTGTGGGAGTCGAGCGAAAAAAGAGAACAGTCTCGGGAAAGATGCGTGGATGGATATAGCCGGGGGAGAGAAGAGGCTGACTGTTTTTGTATCGACTAATGTTGCCCGGTCGTTAGAGAGGAAAAATAGGGATGGAATTGCCGCGACGATCTGGTCGTCGACCAATTAAGCTTCTCTGTATACGCATGCGTGTACTTGGGTCGTTTGCTTTTCCACAGCCTGCGCAATATTTATTGCTTTTAAAAAAGCTCACGGGAACACTATACCCATAGCTGTTTACGAAAAACACAATAAGAATATAATATCCGCGCGGCGTCGTCGAGTCACAAAGACGATCCCTTAATAGAGCCCTATTATACAAGCCCAAGCGAACAATGATCACAAAAGAAACTCGATAACTGCTCCAGCACGGCACACACCTCGATGTAACGATAAACACCTTTTGGGCTGGTTTTTCCTGCAGCAGAAGCCGCACGCGGAAGCCCCGAGTGAATAATGAAGATGAAGGAACAATGGCGGTACGCCGCCAACGAGGCGGAAGATAGTAAAGCAGCGGCCGCAGCGGAGATCGAGCTTTAGGAGCTTGAATTTTCGCCGCAGCTGCTACTGATAGAGGAGCCCCACAGCCAAAGGAGGAGGAGTTGACTCGATGGAGATAGCTAGTGGATCGGCCAGATGATATGGAGGCCGGGGACGAGCTGGACGAGGAATCGGCACCGGCGATGGATGAGGTATGCACAATTAAAATTTGCTTGAACTAAGTGAAATCGAAAGAGACTGAACGGCGCGCTGGTGCAATAATTAACGATAAGACCATCCATTTCTCCCTCTCGCATCTCTATGTGTGTATTATATAAGAGAGAGAGAGAACTTCCACTTCATCATAGTGACTCGTAGATTTTTCACGAGCATCAATTATTGCCGACGCTGCGGCAAAGTGACTTTGATAGCCCCCGCGCATAGAGTCGTCCTTGAGCGCGTGAATAATCTCAAAACCTTGAAAAAAAAAACCTTTCCTTCGCGATCAGGTGAGCCTCGACAACAACAACCTCCAGAGCACGGAAATGAAGATCTCGGCCATGCCAACGTCCTCGAAGCTGGAGACCAGCAGCAAGGAGCAGTGCGCGCTGCAGCAGCGCTCCTCCCGCGAAGAGGATGCTTCCGACGAGGAGACTCCCAGGGTGAGCCGGGTCAAGAGGCTCTCCTGTCAGGAGGCCATCCACGAGGACGACGACCTCAGCATGGAGAAGATAGGACGGTAATAAGGCCCCCTCGTTAAAACTCAAGCTCGTCATTATCGAAAGCTCAAACTTGCAGGTACCTCGAGGCCAACCCTGTGCTCGCAGAGTCGTGGATCCGCGAGAACGCGAGCCCCGAACTGAAGCTCCGACTCCAGACCTGCTGTCTACTGCCTCAGATCAGACAGTCCTCGACGTCGAGCTTGCAGCACGACGAGAACGCCATGAACCGAAGCAAGCGCAACAGCATTACCTCGGACCTCTTCCAGTCCTGGCTTGCCTCAAACTCGCCCATCAAACGCAGCCGAAGTCCTAGCAGGTGAACGGAAAATGTATCGATCTTTTTCTCGTTTTTAGTTTCGTCGAAGCTTAAAAGAGCTCGGATGTATGCGTGCACGGGAATAGACTCGGAACTCGATTCGCGAGCCATTGACGATTTGTTTATGAGAAAACGGGAAATTTCGTTAGCCCGCGCGTGTATATAGTTACCTCTCACCGGAATTCGATTTCGACGTTCACGGGGGGGCATAACTCAATTTTTTCCGCGCAAGGTTGGAATTTTACTTTTATGTACACGCGGGCGTTTAATGAAAATCGAAATTTCGTTCGACGAACAATGCAGCGCCGCGAGTTCGTATAATGTCCCGCTGCGCGGAAAAAGGCCGGAATATCCGAGGCAGAAGCGAGTTTTCCATTCCACAGTTTCAAACCGAACGCGAGCGCTTTATCGGGAATAAATTTTTAAAAAACTTCTCTTTCCGGCTCGATTAAAAGGAGTGACGTATAGTCCCTCTCTCATAAAAGCTCATATATCCAGGGGAGTTTGAAAACGCGCGAGAAACTGATGTGTATTTTTATCCGGCTTATATTCGCACTGCACTCGGTGGAAAACAAAAAACACGAATGTTATTCCCGAAGCACTTGACAACAGCCACTCGTATTCAGCGAATTCCGACGGTCAAAACACAAAAGAGAAACGTTCTACGCTCCCCTCTACCTATATATACACACATGTGTGTGTGTGTGTTATATAGGCGAAAAAAAAACAACGCCGTCTTTTTCCGGACCAATAAATCCGAAGAGGGTCTATCGCTCTCTCGGAGAATAATACATTTTCGATATCTCGCGAGCTCCCCCCACCCCCCTCCTTCCTAATCTCGTATAGGCCTCGATTCTCTCAATTTTCCCTGCACGCATGTTACGGCAGCTGAGCCTCCCCTCGAGAGAATGTTTTCGCTAACGAAATCTCTCTTGGGGAAAATTGCTCTTGTTTCGAGATTGAATTTTCCTTTGAAAATTATTGAAAAGCTCGACGTTGTTTCCCTTTTTCGAGATAATAAATATCGGATTAGCGCGCCTTGTCGATAATTTCCTTTCATCCTCCTCGTCGTCGTCGTCGTCGTCGTCGTCGTCGTCGTTGTCGTGCAGTGTACCGATGTTATAATCCGTAATCCCCCGGATAAAAGTCCTCTCCATTATATAATATCCCGCGGGGCGAAATTTGTCCGTCAAACTGTATTAAACGAACGAGCCGATCAATCTCCTTAACTTAACGTCCCGCTTAATGGCGCGGAAAATTAGAAAGCGTATAATCGAACCAAAGAAAAATGCATATTTCGAAATCGATCTGCCCTCCCTCACAATATCACATCGATTGCCATCACCAGCCCCTATTGCGTAACACAGACGCACACAAAAAAAAAAAGGAAATACCGAGAGTCCACGTGTGCTCAGGTCGTCGAGCACATTACTGGGCCGCAGGGAAGAGCTTAACCGGATGGACGAGAGCGACCTGTTCATGGAGCTGATCCGCGACGTGGCTAACGAGCTCGACATCAACGTGCTCTGCCACAAGATCCTCGTGAACGTGGGCCTGCTGACCCACGCCGATCGGGGAAGCTTGTTCCTGGCTAAGGGACCACTCGAGGACCGCTACCTCGTGGCCAAACTCTTCGACGTGACTCAGGACACCGAATTCGAGGAGGCCGTCCAGAGGGCCAGGAGCGAGGAGATCAGGATACCCTTCGGCGTCGGCATCGCCGGCTACGTCGCCCAGAGCAAGCAGATCATCAATATCAAGGACGCCTATAAGGTTGGGGGATGATTCTCTGAATTTCGTCTGTGTGTATGTGTGTGTGTGTGTGTGTGTGTGTGTGTGCAGTGTCGTAAAGTTTTATACGCAGATCCCGGGGACGAATTATTGGCATCGGGAAACTTATGCTGATTCGAGGAAAAGTATCCAGAGGCGGAACGCTCCGCGAAAGCTCGTCGTGGGAAACGAAAGACGCGAGATTTCCTCGTCCCGCCGATAGATATATTGGATTTTGCATGATGGATGTTTGATGCGGAATATTGCGTTCTCGGGCTTCCACATTCTCTTCTTCCATGTATTGTTTATCGACGGATAAAGATCGCGTGCGGAGAATCGATGGAGCTTTGATTTCGAATGTTTCGCGCGCTTCGAACTAATGCAGTTCTCCTGCTTACGGTGTGTGCAATTAATTTTTTCCGCTCAGCGATTGCGCTTTTAATTTCGTGCGTGAATTCGATCGGAAGAGCTTGCGAAAGCATTCTTTTATCGCGATTCAATTATAACTCGCCGTGAGCTTTTCATTTAATTACACAGTTTATCGTACTATCGCGAGGATTTTCATTCGATTAACCTGATTCGCGAGAATTATCAAGAGCGCGACGCAAATAAAATCACGAGAAACTCCAAACAGAAGTACAATGACGCGAAGCGTGTATATACACTTATACACTTTATCCGCCCTCTTGGAGTTTCGCTATAAATCCCTATCTTAATCTCAAGCTCAATCCCGAGCTTAAGCTGAAACAAGAGAGCATCCGTACAAATGCACTCGTTCGAAATAAACTTCGTTTATTCAGAGGCATAAACTTTCGCAGGATCCGCGTTTCAACAGCGAGATCGACATGAGGACGGGCTACAAGACGACGTTGATCCTGTCGATGCCGATCTGCAATTACGAGGGTGACGTCATCGGCGTCGCCCAGATCATCAACAAGACGAACGGCAGCCACGAGTTCACCGACCACGACGTCGAGGTGTTCCAGCGCTACCTGACCTTCTGCGGCATCGGCATCCAGAATGCCCAGCTTTTCGAGCTTTCGGTCCTGGAGTACCGGCGCAATCAGATCCTCCTGAATCTCGCGCGAAGCATCTTCGAGGAGCAGAACAATCTCGAGTGTCTCGTCACGAAGATCATGACCGAGGCCAAGGAACTGCTCAAGTGCGAGAGATGCGCCGTGTACCTACTCGACCTCGACTGCGGCGAAGCGGTAATTATATGTTCTTTTGTGGAAAAATGTGATTTGGCTCTTGGAAAAATAAAGGGAGAGAGCTCGAATTACATTCTTTATTCTTCTCGGAACGAACGAGAGGGAGATTTTAAATTCGTATTTTGATTGCGATCTAGGGCCATTTGGAGAAGATCGTCGAAAGGCCGGGAAAGTCCATTCAGGAGTCGAGGAAGCCGCTTTCACGGAGAGAAGTGAGTGCTCGATTGAATTTATCTATTGAGAATCAGATAGCGCGTGCCTTTAGTGCCAGATTGAAATTAAATCCCATTTTCCCGAGCAGAGCAACAACATCGATATGGAGGACATTCTGCAGCAGCATGTAAGTTCACAACTAAATTTCTCGTTTCGAGTTTCACTAATTGATATGAAAAATTCGAATGAACTTTTTAACGAGTCGGATGCCACAAAACCGCGAAAATCAAACTTTAGCCTTTTTCATACTTAACGAGCGCTTCAATTAAACTTTTCGCTTCGTCGAATAAAAGCTCGAATTTTTCGCGAAACCCAATTAATCGGCGCTGAGAAATTAATCAAAGTAATCAAATTCAACAAAGGCCGGAGAGGACAGCAAATTCACGATGGTCTTCGAGATGGAGAACGGCACACAGGAAGCGAAGATTTACCGACCGACCAGCGGCAACCTGACCAGTCCTCTGGGCCAGATCGCCCGCTACGTGGCCGCAACCGGACAGATCCTCAACATAGGCGACGTCGCCAGCTGGTCGAAGCGCCAGGTTTTCCAGGTAATTGCAGCAATGTAGGGATACGATTAAACCGAGCGCGATTCGGGGCATCGCGTTTAATTATCATCGGCGAATTTCCAAAGGGCTCTTTGTCTCATTACGGCGACGTTGATTGGTTTTGGATTACCCAGTTTTAATCACTCTCGGCTTATCTACCGCGTCTTTCTCCAACGAATTCAATTCCCTGAACAAGTACAAGCGAACGAAATTGATCACCGCAGGTAGGCACGGAGCCGACGCGCAGCATCCTCTGTATGCCCATTGTGAACGGCCAGCGCTCCGTAATCGGCGTAGCCCAGCTTATCAACAAGGACAACGGCTTCTCCTTCACCGATTCGGACGTCACGATTTTCGAAGCCTTCGCCATATTCTGCGGCCTCGGGATCCACAACACCCAGATGTACGAGTCCGCCTGCAAGCTCATGGCCAAGCAGAAGGTGGCCCTCGAGTGCCTGAGCTACCACGCGACGGCCAACAACGACGACGCGCTCAAGCTCATGTCCGACGAGATCCAACCGGCCGACAAGTACAACCTCTTCAGCTTCACCTTCATCGACTTCGACCTGACCGACGAGGACACCTGCAAAGCCACCGTCAGGATGTTCACCAGCTGCGATCTCATCAACAAGTTCCACGTACCCTACGACGTCCTCTGCAGGTGGATACTCAGCGTCAAGAAGAACTACAGGTATGCGCTCAGTAGAAACATCAGGGTATGGTCAGACGCTAAGAAAATTCTATTCAATACTCAACAGACCAGTAAAGTACCACAACTGGAGGCACGCCTTGAACGTGGCCCAGACGATGTTCGCCATGCTGAAAACCGGCAAGATGGAACAATTCATGACGGACATCGAGATCCTGGGTCTCCTAGTGGCCTGTCTCTGCCACGACCTGGACCACCGAGGCACCAACAACGCCTTCCAAACGAAAACCGAGTCGCCCCTCGCCATCCTCTACTCGACCTCGACGATGGAGCACCACCACTTCGACCAGTGCGTCATGATCCTGAACTCCGATAGCAATAATATTTTTCAGAATCTCTCGATGGAGGATTACAGGAGAGTGATGAGGGTCGTCGAGAACGCGATCCTCTCGACAGATCTCGCGGTCTACTTCAAGAAGAAGAACCGCTTCATGGAGCTCATCGACGAGGGCGAGTTCGACTGGCAGAGCGAGGAGAAGAAGGAACGTGAGTGCGATATATGCCTATATTATTATCGCGCGCGAGCGCGCGCCGGACACAGCTGTTTGCGAGCGGTTGAATAAAAAATAAAAGAAATACTCCATACTATAGGAAGCGAAAATAAAAGCCGGACTATATAGAGTAGAGAGTATAAGACTATAGAAAGCGAGCGAGCAATGAAAATAAATGATTCACCGCGCGAGAGTCGAGTACGTTGGCTTTTGTTCGAACTGCGTACACGTATAATACTTTATATACGTATACATACTCCCTTCTCCCCGCGATAGCGATGTAGCTTTATATTCGCGGCTACTAGCGCAGCTGATATCGACCGCGAGCGCGTGTATGGGGGTCGCTAATTTTTTGATTTATTTATCGCTGCGGACTAGATCGCGCTCCATTGTTCTATGCCCAGCTCAATGGGACGGCTTTTGCGCTGTATATAAGGCGTTGTTTGCGTTTCGCATGTATCGCTCTATCTCGCTTTCGTGCATACCTACGCACTTGGGCGCAGAAGTTGCGCGACGGGAGAATCGAAAAGAAAACTCATTTCGAACAATAAATTCAATAATGTTTTCGAGCTCTTCCTCGGTGTATGCGTATATTTATGTAAAACACAGAGGCGGCGGCGGCGGCGGGAGCAAACTTTTGATTCGCTTTAAAATACGCAAATCCGATCAAACGGTTTATATACGTTTGCGGAACTTTGCGATCGGCGCAAAAAGTCCGCGGGGAAACTTCCCTCTCGCGGCGTTCGTTTTTTCTCTCTGTCTCGCGAGCGAGAACAACGCGCTAGTACAGCGGAACTTCATCGTCGCGTTATAGCCCCTCTGCGATAACTTTTAATTTTAGAATATACAATAACGATGATAATCTCTGTCAATTAAAACTTTCTCTCGTCCACGCAGTGCTGTGCGGCATGATGATGACGGCCTGCGACGTGAGCGCGATCGCCAAGCCCTGGGAGATCCAGCACCGAGTGGCCAAACTTGTGGCCGACGAGTTCTTCGACCAGGGCGACCTGGAACGTCTTCAGTTGAACCAGCAACCGGTCGCGATGATGGACCGCGAGCGCAGGGACGAGTTGCCGCAGATGCAGGTCGGCTTCATCGACGTCATCTGCCTGCCCCTGTACAAGGTCATGGCCGAGACCTTCCCGTGGATACAGCCGCTGTACGACGGCACCATGGACAACCGCAAGCACTGGCAGGACCTGGCCGAGAAGGTCGAGATGGGCCTGACCTGGATCGATCGGGACACGATCGAGGAGCCCGTCGAGGAATTTGTCTCTATCGAACCCAAGGACATCGAGTTCACGGTCACGACGCTCAATTGCGCTCACGCCGACAAGAAGGACGCGGTGAGTGAGAGAGAGAGAGAGAGAAAGAGAGATACTTTTCTCGCGCGAGTACGGCTTATCGGCTTTTTTTCTTTGGGAGGATTATAATGAACTGATGGGTGGAGGGAGGTGAAAATCATGTCGAAAACTTGCTTTTAGGGGTTTGAAATATTTTCAAAAAATATCCGCCTGATGGATGTACAGTTCCATCAAATTTTTATAAATTTTAACTTAAATGATCGATCGGAAGAGGGAAGAGATAGAACTCGTAACTTTTGATAAAATTTTGCGAAAACTCGATGTAAACAAAAGCGTTCCATTAAAACTTCAAGAAATCGTCAAGAAATGACCAATGATTGAATCACTCACTGAATCCCCATCGAATTATTCGTGAAAACCATCGTTAAATTTTCAACTTCGCTGATACAACGCATCTCACTCGCATTTTAACGCCCCCGACCTTAATAACAGATTTTCACATAATCCCTGTTGCAGCCGACTTCGGAGAGCAAGTCAGCCCTGGGCAGGTTCGCCTCGCTCCGCAAGGGCGGCCGCAACCTGGGCAAAGGTGTCCGCAATCGTCTCAGCCGTTCGCTCTACTCGCGCAGCAACTCCGAGGACACCTCGGCCGCCCAATCCGGTACACCCAGCAGCGGACAGCAGCCCCAAACACCGGCCAGTGGCGGCAAGGGCAGCAGCAAAGCCCTCATACCCGAGCGCAAGAACCGGAACAAGCTGTGCCTGCTCATATGACGATTGACCTCGTCGACCCTCGAGAGCATACCCGAATGAACGGGATAAGCTCTGGGAGAGGATACGCAATTTTTGCAACGTCGTTGAAGACGTTGTCGATTAAACAATTGAAACCTCGCGTGCAGCGGAGCCCGCGGATGCGATACCCTTCCGCGAGATGAACCGGGCCCGCAGAGGGTCGCGAGGGCAAAGAGTCAATCAAAATTGTATTATAGAGAAAGCGAGAGGCTGCCTGTACAGATCAGGGGCTTGTGTCGACGGTCAATTTTCTCTCGATTCCACTGTACATAATATTCAGGCGACACTTTTACGCGGAAGATGTGTCTCGTATAATATTTTCACTCTGTGTGATAGTTATCGGATTGCAGCTGCGCGCGAAGGACGGATACACACACACAGACACACAGACACGTGCATCAGAAACTCCACAATACAGAATTTTTACGGAGATTTTTATAGCATTATTTGCCTTATCACCAGCGCAACCGTTTATTGCCGATTTCAATTGTTCAATTGTATATGTGTTGTCATGCGAAAACAGTATATAGAGGAAGATTACGTGCGAATACAAATATATTTTTAAATGCTTTATCTCATCGAGTGACGTGAAACGTCGCGGTTCTATATATTGACGCAGATGATATGGATTATTATATTCTCTTTTGAGTGATATGTATATATTATATATGAAAAAAAAAGATATGGAAGAAGAAACGATGAATCAAAAAAAAGCGTTATAAATGTTAGATCCCTTGTGTAAAGTTTATTTTTCAACTTGATTTACCTATGAACACACTCGAAATATATGACATTATGTCGCTGATTCGTGACCTGTCACGTACTTCTACGGATTATTCATGGGATAACGCGTTTGATCTGTGTAATTATAAGTGTGTTAAAATCGATATGACGTATGTACAGAAACATATATAGGGAGTGAGTTTCGCGAGAGAAGACGCGAGCGATTTAAAATTGTTCTTTTCGTAACACCTTTTTTTTTTTTAAAAAAAAAAAAGAAAAGTAAATTATTCCATACATTTTCAAGCCTGAATCTCGTTAGTTTTTCGCGCGCGACACAGAGAAGCTTTCGTTTTTTCTTGCTCCACATAATCCCGACGTCATTACTCGGTAATTAAAGCTCTTTTACGCAGCGCGCGCGATGTTCCTCTCGTTAATAAAGCCGAACAATTGCACTCAAAGGGAAAAACGAGCATTTGAGGTGCAGGGAGGTGTTAACCGCGTTTTATCCGAAATCATTTCAAAAGGGCCTCGACGAGTTGTGTGTATAAACAGGCGGTGAAAAAAGTTCAGTCTAAAACGCGTGTATAATCAAAAAAAACCTATCTGTTTTCGAAATTGAGAATTTTAAGGGAAATGTTAGAGCTGCTGAATGAAGAAATTATATATCTAAATTGACTGGACTGAACATGTTGTTTATAGGGTTTAGCGCTTATAATCGAGACTAAAAATGATGATAACGAATTACCTGCCGTCGTCCGTTCCAGAGTTTAAGCCGAGAGGAGAGTCACAGTGCTATATATACTATATAGATCAAAAGCATAAATTGCGAGTGTAATTAAACGATCCACGCATAGATTTCGACGAAACGAGAAATATTAATATACCGAAGAGAACAAACATAAAAAATAAACGGAAACGCATAAAATGTATAAGCAAACGATTAGCTGTGCCGAGTGGTTTAGTGGCAGCTCGTTAAAAAGTTCTTCAATAAACTCTTTAAGGAAAACAGGCCATGTGTAGTGCGAGCAGTGATTCAATGTTATCATTTTTCGGAGATAACGAACAAAAAAAAATCGATCGACGATGAATCAAAAAGTAAGCAAAGAACATAATAAAAAATAAACAAAAAAAAAAGAACTGTGTACGAGACAGCAAAAAAAAGCTTTTTTCCAGATATCCTCTCGAGCGTGCGCGTGCGAGTTGTCGATTCGGAATTATAATATAACTGATATTTGCGGTAAACATAGTAATAAAGCGATGCTAACGTAATAGGAGGAGGAACACAAAAAATGTGCAGGTTTAAGATAACGATATCCCACTCGGTGTGTGTGCGTGTGCTATGATAAAGCAAAGAGTATATAAGAAAAAATAAAACAAGTATAAAAGGACGTAGGGTTTGAATTTCGACAATCTTTTTGTATAATCCGAAATAAATATCGTAGATCTATATAGGTGAACGACGATGTAAAACGACTAGGCGAGTGAAAGTGGAGAGTCGTTGAAATAAACGGAGGGCGAAAATTCTCCTTAGATACGCCTGGGAGGAAAAACGAAGAGGCGGATACTAAGAGTCGAAGTAAGAAGAGGAGGAACGAGAAAACGGCGATGTGTGTTCGCGCGAGATATAGGCCGTATTTTCCCGTTCGACACAATTCAAAGGAAGAATTATATTCTGCTTGGTCAATTAAAAAAAAAGCGCGAGAAACAAAGACACGGACGTTATGCATACTGGCACACACGTATACACAGACGCATATAATATATACGTATATAGTCAGTCGAGTTAGCTCGATCGATTAAATACTCGCGCGGTGCGCGTTGGTTACTTTTAGACAACGACCCGTATGTGTGTGTGTGTATGTGACATCAAAAGTGAAGACGATTCCGCACACAAACACACAAGTATCCATTACTATACACACACTCACGCAAACGCGATACATTTTTTTTCTTCTTTAGGGCGCAGTGTTTGTCCGATGTGTAACGCGGTGCGCCGGCGACGTTGTACCTAATGCGATATTGTGCGGAGAGAAAGAACGATGAGAGAGAATTGGAGGAGAAGTTTTGTGACGGGAAGACTCAATAAAATTTTGATGTAATTGACACAACTATCCTTGTCCCGTCGTCCCTTTCATCCGAGAGAGAAAGAGAAAGAGTTAAAAGAGATGAAGGAAAGGAGCACTTCTCTTCCCCTTGCAATATAAGATCCTTGTATTTTCTAATAAAAAACGAATAAAGTGACGAAGCTCTCTGTGAGAATATTCTTGACTTTGACGATTTACAAAATAAGTACACTTATTTTTGGTTTGATCACGTTGAAATATAATTTTGGATAACGTAGAGAAACTCGCTTACCTACTCGGATATAAACGCCGATGCGATATTGATTTTCTCTTGAATGAAGACGAGGCAAATGACAGAGAGATAATTACAGATGACTTGTGCAAGTTTGCTGGACTTGCGTCGATTTTATTAATAAAACACTTAGAAATTACATTCGAACGTCGGTAATCGCTTGCGGTTATTTTTTGTTTGTTTTTTTTTTCAACTCTCAAGTTACTTGGTCCTACTGGTAAATTAAGTATGTATAACGATTTTCTTCGTTTCGCAATTCTCGGATATTATTTCCAGCGCCGGTCTTCCTGTTTCACACTCGTCTTTTACAGTCTCTCCGCGACATCAAAAGCCAACCACGCGTGATGCTTTTCCGTACCTTTGTGAGCTTTCGTTATTACAAAATCGCCCGTAAAGAATAACAGAGCAATGAAGGTTTTCCCTTTTTTCATAAAAATAAAAGGCGAACAGAACAGAGAAATAGGAGAAACATTTTTCTCGGATACACACGAAAGCCTCCGTTCCGGCAGTGACGCATTGTTATGATTTTCTCTCTTATGCGCTTTTTTTACTACCCCCTCGCCACATCGTCGCCCCGTTTTATTTCACGGGGACTTTTTTCTTTCCCTCGCAGTCGCACTCGTTATCGCAACGCGCACCAGCCGCCTCGATCGTGAAGAACGAGAGAGAAAGAGAGTTATATGGAAGAGGAAAAAAGCACATTTTCATCCAGAGTATAGCGAACGTCAATTTGACTTTAATAGATGCGAACACAGTAAACGGCTTTTGGTATACAATGTCCAATGTTGCATTTCAGTTCAGAACTTATTATATTTACAAGTTTTGTTTCTGAGAGAGATCATGAATTGTTGCACACGTATAATTCTCCTTTTTTTTTTGTTCGTCGGTTATATTTGTAACGCACTATAATCTTCAGTCAATTTTAGATAAACTATAAAATTGGGACAGCGTATGATGTTGTGTAATAAAAAAATAATCGATTTTTCGTGAAAATAATGCATTTCAGACTTCTCATCCAGTAATAATTGGGTATCGGCACACCGCAACTTAATACAGTTAAAGTATCCTTATATATATCGAAAACAATCGATGAAACGTATTGATTTTCATTCGGTTAAACAAAGTGACGTCTTCACAATGGTCAGCGAGCTGCTTGTTCAATGTCAAATTTTAGCACATCAGTGGTAACTGCTTAAAAAAAGCAAGTTTTGTTATACTTTGATTTTTTAGGCTATTATAACTAAATCATTTTTAATCCTGACATAATATAATATATGCTGATGATGATTGTAACAGTAATAATAGTTAATTATAATTATAATAGTAATAGCAGTAATAATAATTAATAATATAAATATACAATTTCACTTATAGTCCAGTACAATTTACACAGTTTTGTACGTACGCTTTTTCGATGACGTAACAAACGATGATTAGTTTTCCAAAATATTCTTTCTATCCACCACAAGTTTAAGCATTAACTTAGTAAATGTACTATTTGTTAAACAAACAATTCAAACTATAGCTAATTTTGCTTATTCATAAGCTTATATCTTATGTTGTTTTTCTTGCTCTTCAATCTTCACTCTCATTTTTTTCACAATGCCCAGATTATTAGCCGATCCTTAGATCTCACATAAAATACGAAGAAAAAGACGTTCTTCAACAAATTAGTGTAATTTAACCGCATCGCACAATCCATTCCGTTTTTCCCCTCCAGAGAACTGCCTATCTCAGATTATTTGCACGAATTTCGAAACTACATTTTAATCACATATTATTTCAAACATTTCTTTTGCTGTTTAAGAGAAATAAGAGCGACGGAAGATAAACGTTCGGAAGTAGAATATAATCAAACCTTTGACATGCAAAAAGTATTACAACGTAAGCACTCGTATGATAATATTGTATAAAAATAAGATAAAATGCAGTGTCATGTTTTGCACAGTGACAAGGTTAATATGACATACATGTTTTAAACGCATTTCGTGTAATAAATGCACAGTTAAAACACACACTTTCTTTCATATACATATCTTGGAAAGAATATCGAATCATGTACAGTGGCAGCAAAGAAACTGCAACACTCCTGAAGGCAAGAATGCATTGAATAAATAAAAAATAGTTGAATGAAACTACTGAACTTCAAAGAACTGAGTATATTTTCAAAAGATGCATCGAAATGACAAACGACACTCGTACAAAATATTTAACCTATGGTGTTGGAAGATTTGGTTAGTCAGCAAAATTAGTGTTTAATTTTCTCACAAGTCCGTCTGATCATACAGAGCTTCTTTGTCACCACTGATATATAATAGTAGGTCTCGATGTAGTATAGGATTATCCGTCGCCCAAACATGGTAGCCACCACAGTTACAATCCAAAAGAACCTGACATTTTTTCATTATTTTTCTTTGGCAAAAAAATTATAATTGTTCCAGGCCCTTTCCACTTATTAAAAATATTGAAGTCTGTGAATATTTCAAATAAAATTCTGTAAAAATTGAACAGGAGTTGTAAAAATTCAAGAAATAAGACCATTAAAATACATAGAATAAACTTGTACACTTAAAATTGACAATTATTAAAAGATGATCATAAAATCATAATCCATCACTAAACTTAATCATTAATGCTGAGAAATAAAACGATTTCTTAGTCTTCTATTTAGTTCTACATTCGATACATTTTTTTTTACAATCAGGTACTCTGGGTATGATAACAAAGTGGCCACCATGCCTAAAGAAAAAACGAACGAAAACATCACGAGTAGGATCAATTTCGTTCGACTTTCTCACACACGCCAGTACACTTCGACATTTCGCACAGATATCGACAATTTTGGATCACGACGCTTGTGATGCCTCAAAAAAGCAAGACACCACTTAGCCCTAGGCGCGAACGTGTGGATTTTTATTCATTTTGTTTTAAAAAACGGCAGATGCGCTAAGGTCACATGAAGATCTCGGTGGATCGGCTAACATGCAGTCACGACGCGGGCCTGTCTAGCACCGAGATCTCTATTAACCTGAGGCCGCGTGTCGTTGGATCAGTCAGTAGTAGCCCGCGGGGCCTGTAAACCCTGTCATTTTGTTCACTCACAAATTTGGCAATCTTGCGTAGACACTTTTCATAGTGCGTCTCAGTGCAAATGTATATGAGGTAGCCTGTGAGACAGGCTAAACAGCCCTCGCAGTATGTGGAACAGCTTGCCCTCTCAGCCTCGGCAAAGTAGTTGTTTAGCTGATTGATAGTGTATTCAAAAGACTGTCGATCCAACTGTAGACAAGACGTTTTATCAAAGTTTAGTCAAGTAAACCTTTATTTCTATCAGTGTTAATCTTGTGCGCTTTGAATCTTCAGTGCCAAAGAGACGAATGAAGCTTGGAAACTTGTTACAACGAGTGATACAAACAACGAATGATGGGGACAAATAATAATCAGGGAAAATACGAGCAAAGCAAATATAATAATGCATAAAAACAATTACTCACCCTATCTCCTAGTTCTGTAGGAAACCTCGTTTGAAATTTCACCATAGTGCCGTCGCTATAATCCCGCTGGATAAAGACTTTTAGACAATTCTGTGGAGGCCCCCCGCCACCTTGCCCTCGACCAGCTGACATGTCTTCCAGCGGTGTGTGATTGCTCTGCAACGACAAGAGAGTAACATTAGTTTACTTGCCAAGAACAACAACAACAATCAATCTCGGAGGCAAGCAAGCCTACAGAGAGTTTGAGAACCAACCAAGCTAGATCTATCTATCATTTACATAATGAAGGCTATAACGTCAAAGTAATTAGCGCGAAGAGGAAGGCGAACAATAAATCGACAGCTTATAACCACAAAACCGCACCCTGGCATCTCCACGAGTGCGCTCGCAACGCTGAAGTTTCCAAAACACACGGAGACGCACACCCACATGCACTTTTCGGAGCAGAATCCGTTTGGCCTGGCCACGAATGACAGATCGGAGCGAGGGAATCTCACGTACATAGGATATATGCTTATATACGTTATAGAGGAAGAGAAATAGAGAAACTCGACTCGAGAGGAATGAACTCACCATGGGCATTTTGAGCTTCGTGTTGCGAGCGGGTCGGGGACAAGACAGTGGTAAAATCCACACCGGAGGCCACGGGATCTTGGCTGGAGTCCGTGTCTCGTCGTCGTCGTCGTCGTCGTCGATCTCAGCTTTCTCTCTTTTCCTCCTGATGTCGGATATCAGTCTCCGCGCGCACACACACACACTGGTCGATGTATATGCGACTCGATTATGGGTGATGCGTGAGCTGCTGCTCCTGAAAACTCGACGACGAGAGAGCTGAGCAGTCACTTGACTCTCTGTATGTGTGTAGGTGTATTTTACGTGTGCAGCAGAGCTTCGGAGAACGCAATGAAAACCACAGGGCAAAACTGCATACGTGAGTGGAAACACGCCAAGTGCGATAAGCCAGAGAGTGTCTGGCTGGTGGCGCCGCCTACGGAAGATATATTTTTGCTGGGACGAAATGGCGGAGGTGCGTGAAAATGTTTGAGTGTTTATTTACTATGTGGTCGACACTCGACAGTAACTATATATAAATTTTGATTCCTCATTTTTGACGTTTATCTATTGGGACTGATAAGTTATATTGGAAAGATACATAGTCGATTTGTTGTCTGGTCGGTAAAGTAGATATCATTGGGTAACCAGAATGTATAAGTAATGGATAACATGTTTGATATATAGTTGATCGCCGGTCGCTGACTGACAAGCAACAAAATAGAGCACTGCAAGTTGACACAAGTTTCAATTTATCGTTACACAGACCAAGTATTTAAATCGCGTATATTGTCAAAGGATACATCAATATCCCTCAAAAATGGAAATTCAAAGCATGCCAACTGCAGAGTCAAGTTATACGTAGAAGATTTTATGGACAATATTTTCTCTTCCGAGACAATGACACGGATTCTTGGAGACAATGATATGAGACGCCGACGATCGAGACAGTCAGTTTTTTTTGTTTCTTGAGGTATGTCCCTGATCTGCATAATCAATTAATGTGTGTAGTGTAGTTGGTTCAGGAATTTGCTTGAATATGCATGAGGCATTGTATTTGAAGCTCTTATTCTTTTTATATCATAATGTGCATATTACGCTCTATGTCTATATCTCTCTACTATATATATGGTATTCCTTATTCTCACTGTGTTTATAGGTACGAGTCCGAATGAAGCCTAGAGAAATTGATAAAGACTTTATGATGAGTGGCGTAGGATGAGTAATTAATGTGCTGCTATTCTTACATTAGATGAAAAATAACAAAAACTGCATTCATGGAAAATTCAAGATGCTCGGCTTCAGTGTATTTAAATCTTGATATAAACCTCCTGTAAGTATATATTCCTTGATATATAAAAAGATTCAATAGTATGATTTATATTGCAAAATAAATAACGAAGACCATTCATTAAACTAAATATATAATATTTCAATAGATACACGTGATTTAATGGAACCGGATCAACACAGGATTACAGTATGAGAAAAAATACAAAACTTCGTACAGGTAAGACTTGTTACAAAATCATATTTATTTACTAAAATTATTAATTTAACTATATTGCATAAACAAATACAAAAAAACTACATTTTTCGTCTATAACTGCCAGGAGTAACAGCCTCAAAATCGAAGCTGTTCCCTAAAATTTTATAGGGGCCCATTTTATTTAATAGTCAAACATCCCGCTTGTACGAAGCAATCGCGGAAATCATCACACGCACAGATTTCCTCTGTATTTATGTACAAAGAGAAAGCGATGAAGACAATCGCAAACAGCGATAGAATATATTTATGTAATGTTCACTGTGGCAAAATCGTTATCAATATCGAAACAATTCTGTGCGGCCCGAGCACATGGGAAACTTGGCCCAAAGGGCCAATCAAGCCTGCAATTCATCATGCTCTCCTAGACACTTTTTGCACGAAGTACATGAACACGAACTATTATACACACCGAAGTTTTATCACGCTGTACATAAAACCTGTCCCACTTCTTGTAATTGTTTTCGCTTCGGCAGTTTTTCGCTGAGTTATCGTCCTCTCGCGTATGTGTACACAATATACATATATATATATATATTTTTTTTTTATCGAGCGCGAATAAAGCAGGCATGAAGTTACAAATTGCTCGGGCTGCTATCGCCCGAAAGAGAGAAGCGTTAAGAAGATTAATTTCAAAAGCGTCAAAACTTGGAAATATTCATTATTACCGCTGGTTGAATTTAAGTTTACCTCAACGGTAACAAGGAGCGACTAAAAATTCGATCTTCATCAATCAATTTACTATGCAGCCCGCGCGCGCGCACGGGAAACATTATACGTCAATGTTCGAAGCTCTTTCATCAATAAGCTCGTGTCATGCTATCACTGCACTTCAAGATATCGGGACTGTTGTCCGCTCCGTATTTGAAAGTGCATAATGATGGATAGAATAACGCTAAATCGAACAGTCTGTACACGCAGCTTCGAGGGGAAAAAAAAAAAAATATCCAGCGGTGGTTCATCAGATATTCAACTACGCAGACGGCGTATAAGGAAGGCAGTTATTCGAAGGAATCATATAACAATTCGTCGCCGCAACCGTAAATCAGCATTTCATTTCGACGAACTCTCTCTAGGTATACGCACATTCAAGTTTACTGTTATTACGTCTCTTTCTCAACAACTCCGAAGCTTCGTATTTGAATGTCAATTCCTGTTGTCTCTCGACACACGTTGTTGTTCCGCGAAACCTACAAATTCCCTCGACCTTAACCACTTGAAATATGCAATATGCCAGTCGTTCAATCTCGCCGAGAAAATGTGCACTTCCCGCAATCTCTTCCCCGCAATAATGTTTAATCTTCTCCGATGATTTCAGCAAAACACACCTGGCGCAATATCGGATCGATGGAGAAAGCCGCTCGTATAGAGTTGAACAATGGCGATAAGAAGAACCTGCCGCTAAACCAAGGCACGAAGACGAATGCGAATTAAAGAGCGATAAAGCGCTGTCTCCTCCTGTACAGCGCAGCAAGGAAACTATGCAAATCCTCGCCGACACAGCTATGCAGTCTCTCTTTCTCTCTCAGTTCGTGTAAGATGAAGATCAGTACGAGGCTCTGGCGCTCTCTCTCTCTCTCTCTCTCTCTCTCTCCTTTGTCTTGGTGGTGGTACTCGAGAGGTGATGCTGTGGCTGCTGCTTCGCTGCTTTTACGCCCCCAGACTGCGCTACAAAGGAGAGTAAGAGAGAGAGAGAGAGACGAGTGTATACATGGGCTGGAGCAAATTATACGACGCGGGAATAAAAGAAGCTGCTGCGCGCGAAATTAGAGTTGAAAGTTCACCTCGTGCGAGCAATCACTGCGAGCTCGTTATGCTTTTGTTCGCGCACGTGCCGTAAACCAAAATTCGGTTTCGGAATTGTGTCTGACCGAAGCCGGAACTTTTCTACTTAGAAAATTTACTACTGTTCGATTGTACTTTAAATCCTTCGATTCGTATATCAGTTTAACGATCCATCCCTCTTTAAACGCCGCAACAACAGGCCAAATATCAAGCGTGACAAAGCTCGTTAATTTATCTCGCACCTCGAAGACGAAAACTTTTTAATTGTGATTAATACGCCCGAGTACATCGGCTTTTTATCATGAGCAGCAGCCGTGACAACGGGCCGCGTTAATCTCCGTAACGAGATGATCGTAAAGGAAGTGAGTTTAATTGCTCCGAGAGCTCTCCGCGCGTGCGGGCGGTGAATCTCGATATAAAAAATTCATTAACGGCGAAGACGAAGAACAAAATTTTTACGAGGCTATATCCAGCCGTAAAAGGCCTCGCCCCTGTGACTACTGTAGAATATACAGCCGGACAATGAAACGTATAAAGTTCAGCCGATTGATGCCTGCGCGCGGAATATGAATAGAGCTCGGCGGAGTCGTCGCTTTTTTCCTCTCTATATATATATTCTCCAGCGCGAGATCCAACTTTTTTAATCGCGGCTACAACGCGCCGGCTTTTTTTCGACGACTGGCTATTAAAACTAATATTTTCGACGTTACATCCAGCTTTTTCGTGTACATAGTACGATCCTTCTATAATAACGAATGTACATCTAGAAAGAGTAATTATGAAAGAGCAAACCCGCTCTCTCGTTAATAACCGCAAGCTCGCGAGCGTTCCGTCGACCATCGGGTATTACGAATTCAAAATGCACTAGGCTATTATATAAAACACGAGCGGCGGTCGAGCTATCTCGCCGCAGACGCGCTCCTGAAAGATTAATACATCTCTTGTGCAATATCATCTCCTCTCCGTCGCTCGATGCAGGAGCGCCACAATAAGTTTTTCCCACGTTGAGCTGTGCGGCTGTATCGTGTTATACATTTTTACTCGCCGCGGCCGCGTTCTTGCGATCGGCGAGAAATGAAATGCCGTACATACGACGCGGTATGTCGAGGGATGTGCTCGAATTTGGGATCTTCCTCTCTCTATCCGTAGAGTATAGTGTGTTATATTTGCGGTTTTTCAATTGATCCCAGTAGGAGGGATGATACGTGCCTCGTTTTTGACTCGTTAAATTCCCTGTGGTGGAAAATACACCCGCCGAATTCCTGGAAAATTTTATATACCCGTGGATATCGGTGCAGTGCTGGATATACTATATTTTCGCGAAATTCTCGGACAGATGAACAACGAAAATCCTCTGCGAGAAATTCTTGAACCGCCGCTCGCTACGCTGTATAGAATCCGATTCGAAGCTCCTGCCAGTCACGCTCGCAGGTTCGAAATTAAATTTCACCTGAAAAATATAATCCCCTTCGCTGTATATATACCCGCACGCGGTCTTATATACACGACAGATATACCCCTATCCCGAAAAGCTTGCGCGTATATAGAATTTCGCGTTTACGAGCTTGCATCAGCCTTTGTGTGCTTTTTATTATGGCAGTTTCGCGCGTGCATTGTCGCGATTGCAATTTTCCCGGCGTTGCTTTTTTTTTTCGGAAGTTGTATAATCGTTCTGTTTACCTATATAGATTAATGTCCCTGGGAATTATTATTTGTCGATGAGTCCCTCGAGCTCTTTTTTCGCTGCAGATTAATTTTTGAGCCCTCGAGGGAAGTAAATAAATTTTAATCAATTTTTCCGCGCGCTCTCGGTTGTCGCGTTTGTTTTGCAACCCGTGCGTCTGATTTTTCAAAGCTTCGATGGAAATTAGCTGGCTGACGCAAATTGGATCGGGTCTTTGAAGTCGCGCACGCGCGTGATTAATGAAAATTCAGCGCGGAATTCGCTCTCGAGGACGAACTTAATTTTCACTCGGAAAAGCGATACGCATACAGCGGATAATAAGTTGGAAACAGCGATGGATAACAAGCAAACTTCCGCGGCGAATACGCCAATTTTCTCGATGTAATCGCCTTTTTTCTCTCTATTCCGATACCGCGCCTAAGAGAAAAGGTAAAAAGCGCGAGATATCGACGAACAGCTATATGCGTATACGTATATGATTCGTATGCGCAATATCTCACTACGCGCGAACAAAGTTCCAGTTCGAAAAATTCTCCGAGCCCTTGCGCGACTATTCGATTATTCGTTGGCGATAATTCGCGCGCGTGCGAGGTCGGTCCCCGAAATTTCTCCGGGCCGGGATTTCGAGGCCGTGGTCAGACTGTATGCCAAGACGATTTCCGTTGGCGAATTGCTTTGGCAGCCTAGCTTTTATGGACGGGAACAGAGTTTTTACCGCTTGGACGCTTTTAAAGCTTCGCGCGCTTTAGTCTTTTATTTCTCGGGAAGCGAGAGAGAGAGAGAGAGAGAGAGAGAGAGAGAGAGACAGTTTTTCGGTTCAGCGCGGAAGCGGCTGTGCTCCGGTTTTCCGAAATTGGAAAGAATGTTGTCTCGCGGAAGTACAGAATGGAAATGAAAGTGGAATGAGGAGAGATAGAGAGAGAAAGAGAGAGAAAAGCGAAAAGTTTTGTCCGACGCTCGCGGGAAGTTGGGTAATAATTGAATTTCTGATGAGGAGACTTTGTAGTCGGTTGCTTGTGTTTTGGACTTTTTTTTCAACTTTATAAAGAAGACGCTGTGTCGGGACGGAAAAAATAATTATGTCACGATTTTTGATCAAAGGATTATTGATTTTACGGGTATGTAAATTTTTTTTTTTTTTTTTTTTATTAAACATTGATTCAGTTTCTCTAAGTCAAATAAATAAAAAATTATAATATTTCGCGCTAGAAGCCGGAGAGTAAATATTTGCGCGGAATACTGATGCAAATAGGAGACGTGGCTGGATGCAAAACGGGAGGAGAAACGCAATAGCGAATAATCGCGTATGCGAAACTGCGCCACGCACGGCAAATGAGAAAACAACACGGAAGTGGATTCTTCGAATTTTCCGAACACGTCTCTCGATTTTCTTTTCCAATTTCCTCGTAGTCTCTACTGTCTAACGGTGAAAATACGGTGGATATGCATAATCTCTTATTTTTGCCTTTATCGCTGCGCGGCGCATGTGAAACATTTTGCTCGCTGGTGTATATTATCCGTTTGTTCTTGCGGGGATAAACTTGTTCGAAGATTCGGATCGGTGGACATTTTTGTGCTAAGTTTGTCTTCATAAATAGACTAGTTGTGAGCCTGAAGCCTGAATTTTATATGGTTTCGTTGTTCAGTCATAAAGTTCCGGATGAAGTTACGTTGTAGAGTTTACTTCGTAGCAGAATTCATCCAAATTTCCACGGAAATCAAGTTCTCAAAGTTTTCATCTAATTGCTTAACACAAAATTCATGAAAAAAAATGAATACTCTTTACACTACACTTTTCGATGTACTCGGAACGTTTGACGGACGAAAATCCTGTTCACTCCTGGCACCCAACACATATACTCTCCTCTTCGTCGAGATTGTTACAAAAACTTTCATACTTACCGAAACCAAGAAAACTTTTGTACATTGCCCATCCTCGTGAATCCAGTCTTTTCGTTCCCTCGTTTGGACACTTCCTAAAAAATCAATCCGGAAAAATCCTTTCTCCGAACTCGTCCACAAAAGTGAGGCATAACGTAAAATGTTGTCAAAGGACTTTTCGACGCGTATAACTAATTGAAAATTCTCCGACGGACTTTTGAACTTGCATCTACGTCATATACGACAATTCGTCCAAATACATTCGAAATTTGAATCCTAACGAACCCAAGCACGAGCGAATGCCAAAAATATAACAACCGCATCATCGCCAACAGACAGCCGCCAACGCAGCATACGACACAAGCCGCGTCGTTAGCCATCCGTCCTCTCTCTCTCTCTCTTTCCCTCTAATACACGCATCTCCCCCATGCACACAATACACACGGACACAATTACGCTAATCTAACATTCATCGCGCTGCAAGCGAGCTGGCGAATCGGTCAGTGTGTCGTACAGTCTCGCTCACGCATCATGCACACACATACACACACATCGTTCATACATATAGGCTCACTCGTTCGCTCGCTCGCGCGCGCAGCCGATAAGGCGCTTGCGCGCCCTCCTCTCTCCTGCTGCCGCTCACTGTGTTCTCCGGGTCAACGGCAAAGTTCTCTCGCGGCAGTCTAGTCGCAAGTCTTGCGCCGTCGCATATACACGCGCGCGCTCTCTCTCTCTCTCTCTCTCTCTCTCGCATCTAGTACCGGCGTTCGCCAGTAGTAACGGACGGGCTCGGATCGGCCCGCGCGATACAGCCCTCTTTTCTCTCTCTCCGTTTGTTTATCCCGGGAGAAGTGAGTGTATGTGCACACGAACTGTCATATAGTACAAAAGAGAGAAAGACTCCGCACAGAATCGAGAGAAAGAGCCGAGTAAAAGTGGAACAGTGATGCTGTAATGCAATGCGGTATTCCACGTGAGTTGCCGAGACGCGGGAAATCGACATGATTTCCGGCTGTCCGCCTTGAGCGGAAGAGGATTTCTTCTCAGAAGTGTCTACGTACGGTCCCTCGTTTGACACGGAGTTTGACGTTGAGAGAAAAAAAAAAAAATAGTGCGCTTGACTGGTGCAGCAGCAGCAGCAACAGCAGCCGGCGGCGGAAGGAAGGTGCGACGCACCGACGATGGATTGCGCTCGCTGGGCCTCCACAAGAGGTACGTGTCTGTCTGTCGGTCGGTGTGAGCGAGCGAGAGAAGTATACGGTGTCGTTGCTCTGCCGAAAGGAAATTAGAACGCGATGGGGTCGCTCGCTGCCTCGGCTGATGAGTAATGGACTGCGCTGTGGGATTAGTCGGAGGCGCGCAGTTTATTTTTTCGCTTTTTTTACCCTTCCGGAGAGCTTGCGGGAGTTTAATGCTGAATTTATTGCGAGAGGGACGATGATGCCGCTCTTCTGTTCCGTTTTGTCGAATCGAAGCGCGGGTGACGCGGCGGCTGTGTTTGCTCTTCAATCCTTCGATTGCGCGAAATCGAGCAAACACGATCGTTATCACGAAATTGACTTCGCTCGCCAATTCGCCCGCGAGGAATCGAACGCGCTGTTATATTGATTGCAACAGGTATTTCCCGGTTTTACTCGAAAGTATCACACGTGCACTGAAATATCATAAATTCAAAGATATACGATATTTTGTAGAGACGCCGAGTTTTTAAGTTTTTTAATTAAAACGAAAGACCGTAAAAGTCCCGTAATGATAATACCACGCATTTTATTCGTTATCTGCTCGCTTTGAGCTTTTACGAGCCACTGCGTAATTCATCATCACAGCGAGGGGACGAAGAAATTTCAGTTACACCTTTGAAACGCAAACACGTTCGTACGTTTCACGCTTTCATTCACAAAATCGTTAGCGCTTGTTTACGAAAGAATATAAATCGGACGCGATTGTTTACGTTTCGAGTCGAAAAGCTCATCGGCGAGTGCACAGCAGCTTTAAAATCAGTTCGCGCTTCCAAGTGTCAGAGATCGGCTCACGTCGTCATTAAAATCGGCTCACGTCCCCCAAAAAAAAAGTCGAAAAGTGTCCTCATCGTCAAAGGGTAAATAAAAAAAAGAGCACACTTCAAACGCTCGAGAACCGAGTGTGGATCGTGTTTTTCGATGAGTTTGCGAGCGCAGCAGTAGCATTTATTTACACAACTGGTGGAAATCGTACGAGCGCTGTACACACGAATTCTTCGCGCTTTGTTGCATCGACCATTCGAAAGCTCGGTGTATGGAAAATATTGCTTGGCGTGTGTACTCTTCATACGCGGGAGCTGCTCGATCGCGTTATTTCTAGAACTTCTTTCACGGCTCGACGACTGGCACACATGATGAAATTATCATCACAATTGAATTCTATAGATACACAAAGGTGACGGTAGCAAGTTTCACGCCGATAATATCCAGAGCACTTTTCTAATTAATGTCTCGAGTGGGCGTCCGACTATTGGCCGTTATCGAAGCGAACTTTGGAGATCCCCGGGGACCTCTTGAAATTTGAATTTCGCGCTAGCGAGCCCACTGAGTTCTCGGAGAGAGAGAAAAATCGTTTACAGGTATACAAAACGTTTTTATGTAAATCCAGGCTGTTCGATGTATATTTTATGAATCCTTCGGTAACGTATATCGAATGCTGCGCGTATTATGTATTATGCATATAGAAGCCAATATCCCATACATGTGTAAGCTCTCGACGCGAGTTGCAAACTTTATTCAATTTGGCGCGTTTTCTGATTTCCTTCTTCTTATAAATATTTATTAGAAATTACGAGAGGACAAAGGCTTCGCGACTTTTCCCGCACGTCGGAAGAATCATCGTCGTCATCTGGAACGCAATTTAGACATCTTACACTAGCCGACCTTAAAACACGAGCGACAAACGTTCCTTCGGCTTCTCTTTTTCCTGTTTTCACAGCCGCGATTGAAGTGCTTTGTTTATTTTTCACCGCATGAATGCGCATGTGCGCCAGTAGCGTTTTGTCCTCGATCGAAAAATTCCAGTAGACGCTCAATCATCGCCGCTTTAATTATGTATCTTATCGAGCCGCTGTCTTCGATAAGCGGGGCACACTCGAATTTCGAGCTGCCGAGACACTTTTTTCGCCGATGACATGGCGGACGTGAAACGGATTAATTCCCATCGACACTTTTTGATAAAAGGTATTATATGGGTGTGCGAATCTTCTTGGCGTTCATTAAGACAGGGGAGGGGGGGGGGGGGGAGAGGGAAAAAAATGTTCTCCCTCCGGCACTTGGCCGACGCGTAACTCGCTTATACACACGAGTGGCAAGAGAAAGGGAGGATGATGTCGCTGCCGGTGCGGAGAAAAAAGTTTAATTGCTCTCGGGGCGTCAGGCTTAATCCGGCATCGAATCGCTCACGGACTAGCGCCTCGCGCTCTACTCGGGGATATAGTGCAGCTCTCTCCCTTCTATCTCTGCCGCTTGCTCTTTCTCCTCCCGTTATATTACTGGGCGTTTTTCGCAGTGGCGGCGGCTACCTAACTTAATTTCTTTTTCTTCCATTTCGCCCGAGGACGAGGAATTTTCGCGTCGGCTGCTTTTCGAGCACTCTCGTTAAGCGAAGATCTTCCTCGAGCTTTTCTCAAAAAATCACCTCTGAATCGTCCAGGAAAAGCTTTCGAGCTTCATTGAAGATTTCGGTGGACTTTTAGCTTTCCGCGTGACGCCTTTGATAATTCACGTACCATAAAGCTCGCTCGTGCTTTTTTTATGAAATTTAAAAAGTTCGAAATCGTCTGCTTGAACGAAATGTCTTTTTTGTTTAAACGAACAGCTTCTTTTCTCACTTTAGTTATTCTTGAGGTCGTGAGGTGCAGCAGCTGCTGAAAAAGGGCACTCGGCACTCGAGTCGCGTTCGCGAGACACGGCTTTGCCGACGACTTCTCTTGTTTTCTTTTTTTTACCGCAGTTACTTTCGAGCCGTTATTCGAGTGTACTTTAGGCAGCTGTCGCATAAAGAACAACAGAAGGACTGAAAAAAGCTCTCGTCGTTCTTTTCCGGAGCTTACTTTTGAATAAGGCACTGCGGGCTGATTAGTTTTCGGTAATAATATTTTGTATCTCTGGAAGAATATAAAGCTCTTGGGAAAATCAGAAATTCAATCGCGAGATGCATCAAAGGGAAACTGGATATACCCTTTTCGCCCTTCTCTCGTCTCGTTAGGGGATATCGATTTTTCACTTTGAATTATTTGGTCGCCGAGGCGAACGGCTCTTCGTTAGCTTATTCTTTTTCGGAAATTTTCCTTCGCGAATGAGAAATGCCGAAGAGTTCCTTGGCTTTTTAAAGCTCTCTTTACTTTGTCTACGAATGCTTCAGTTGTATTCTGAAATTACTTCGGAATCCAGGTTATGAAATTGCATATGATTATAATGACTCCTTAGGCAGTTGTAGCATGAGCGACCTGAGTATCAGGCTTAACAGAGCTGTTATAGCATTGTTGACACACCACTATATCTTCACAAGGTGCGCGGATTTAGATTAGGGAAACAAAAAAGGGCCTTTGCGCCACCTTGCGTCACTAGCCTGATACTACAAATCTCATCGATGCTGTAAGCTTAAAAATGCATCATTTTACTACTATTGCGCATCAGATCCTTTTTTTTTCTCTCCGTAAAAGAACATCTTCAGCGCAGTCGACTGCTATCATACAAAGTCGAGCATTTCGCGCTTTCGAAATAATCGAGTTTAAGAGTTGAGTTTAAAATACGAGCTTCTACGGAACTTCATTATTCCGAAAACGAAGCCATAAATCTTTCAGTTGGCTCGCAAAATTATAGACTATTTACTCAATTATATAGCTTAGAGAAACGGCGAAGTATGCTCTCGAATTTTCATCGCTCTGTACTTAAGTAAGAGTTTCTAGCGAATATTCGCGAAATAAAGATAATTACACATTCATTCGAAGAGAAAAAGCTCTCCTAAACTAAGTTTATCCAATGATGAATTCTGCTGAGCTTGTGAATTTTCATAGATGCAGCCTAAAGGACTTTTTGACACTCGCTATTAACCATCCATCGCATTAGTCGCTCTCCTACAGTACTGAAATCCAAAACTTTCGAACGTATCGTCCAAAGTTCGCTAATATAGAGCATTAACCCCTGTATAAACTATCGCGTCAATCTGTACTTCCGCATTTTATAGTAAAACTTCGTACGGATATTACTCCGGATTACGAATTTAGTATTATCCGCTTATAGGCATTGAAAACTTTTTAACAATTGGAAAATCTTGCTCAGATCTTCGTAACGATCTTCTCCTTATAAAAATGCAGATGAGCGCACGACTCTTTGGAATCGAATAAATCAGTCGGTAGGTATACGCTCGCACGCAGCGATGTGACAAAAAGGCTCTGCGCGGTAAGCCGTTTTATCGCAATACAGAAGGAGGAAATTCTCCCCTAGCTCGCGACGAGATAGTACATGGACTTTGCGTCCGTTCAGTAACTTCAAAAGTTTTCCCGTTCAAATCTCTGGATGAAACTGGGAAGTGAAAAAAAGGAAGGTAGAAAGAGAGAGTTCCGACAAGGGAAAACGCGCGAATTCCAGACCCGACAAATCCACGAATTAATCACGTTGCTCGGGCTTCGCGGTTGTAGCGATTCAAAGGAGGATATACCAGTGGATATCCCGAATGAGGTGTTCTTTTAGATCCTGAAAGTCTCGTTTGGCACACGCGGTTTACAAGTCTGTAAAAGTGAAATAAAAAAAAAAAAAATTGCACGCGAGCCTTGTAGAATTAATGTATCTTGGCAACAATCTGAATACGATTATCCGAGCGTAAACCGTTAATCAAGCTTGCGCAAGGAGTGATTCAATCGAGTGTGTTTCGTTTTCTTTTTTCGTGCAATCTTATAGTGTGAAAAAGGAGAAAATTAGTATACGCTTCTGTACGAGACACGTCTGACCAGTTCCAGCCGTTCTCTACTTCGGCGAAGACGAATACATGGATGTTAACTTTTTTCGAACGTCGTATTCGCGCAAGGCTCAACTTCAAATATTGTGATTATCAGCAATAATACGGGCACCAGTAACAATATACCGAATAAAAGCCTCCGCGTGAGTCAGTGAACGATTGCGTGAAATGCAAATTAAATAATCACACTAAAATGATACATATCGACTGGAATCATCAATTTTAAGTGCTTCTCAAATAAACGCTCATTTTTCTCTAATGCATCAACTACGGGCAAACGGTTATTCGAGATGAAATTTTATTTCAAACATCAACGGCGCTTCGGAAAGATGAACCATACAAAAAAAAAACGAAAGCTCAATCGTCCGAAACAATTTCATCCTGTAGCGGCAGCGTTCAATAAGATAAATCGGCGCACATAGGTCCGACGCTTCAACGTTAGCAACAAGCTTATCGATGCGTTTCTCGGGGGGTGGAAAGGGGCGCAACGCTCAAACGGACCGGAACGACGGCTGCGGTGCGGCTACGCTCCGAAAAATCTCGCGTGCAGCTCACACCCTCCCACTTTCTTTTCTAAAAAGAAACGCGATAGCAGAGGACGGCGTAAAAAAAACAGAGCAGGGGGAGGACCTGGCGTGTGTTTGTATACGCAGGGCTTTTTCACGAGAGAGGAATGGAATATAAGTCAGTGGCGCGAGTCTTCGTCGACGCCAGAAATAGAATTTCCATCGGCGACTAAAAATACGTTAGGAGAAAAAGGTGTATACTACGTGGTTAAAGAGAGAGAGAGAGAGAGAGCGGGTGGGGGGAACGGATGTATACGTATCGAGTAAAAAGTGAGAAAGAGGTATGTAGAGCGGAGACTCTGGGCTGACGGGTGATTTAAGGCTCGACGTATGGGTATATGGAAATGTGTCGTGAAAAATTTATGCCGCGCGCGAGTCTGTGATCGCCGCCGCGTCGTTGGACGAGCGTATTTTTTTGAAGAATTTATGCTCAAGGGTGGATATAAGGTGACTGACATGGGGTTGTCGAGGTATGATCTGTTTGGAAGGGCTGGATCGCGGGGGGGATTAATGAGAGCGCGCGTGGAGTGTGAGTTGAAAGGTATACTGTAATTTTTTTGGACTCGACTTCTGAATCCGAGTATGAGAGTCGATGCAATCATTTTTTTAACGATTATTGTATTTTAGTCAATCGATAAAAATAACAGTTGAAAAAATTTTATTCAAAGCTTAGTCCAAGCAACTCAGAGCTACACGCTTCGCTTACATAACACGCGCGTCTGAAATACCAGCAACCATAAAAAAAAACAAACATTAGCGCACGAAATAGCTTACGCTCGTTTCTCCAAACGCTTATTTAAACGTTCGCCAACCCCATTATTCAGCCGAAATCCCGATAGCCTCGTGCAGTTCGCTCTCTCTCTCTCTCTCTCTCTCCTTCTAAAAAAAATAAATCCCCAGCATATCGGACATGAGTAATCGACAAGTGGTGTGCCTCCGTCATCGCGTCCCGTCGATACGAAATCCTCCGAAAATATCCTCCTACATATGCAGTCGCGATGAAAGCGATGTCGCGCTGCTGGAAAATGAAATAATCGGTGAATGGCGTGATCGTTAATTACGTGAAAGCCTCCCCTGTCGCGTGAAAAGTCAAAGGAGCCGTTTTGCCCGTATAGCTACGTAGATAGATATAGCCGCGACCGAATTCCTCGGCGACCACCACCTCGATCCATTAGGCCGCACCGAATGCGCGGGCATTAATCATGCTCGGACTATTTGTAATTTCTGGTCGGTCGATCTGTTACACATATACCTATAGGTAGGCCGGTAGGCATGAAGGGTCTTTTATTTGATTATCGGTCCTTAAATGCATGATTCGGTTCTTTTTTCAAGGGGGTGTGGGATATCTCGGCGTGTCCGATCGCGCTTATCTGTATACGTATACGAGGGCTTTTTACGGGAGCGAGCTCTATTTTCATCCTTCTCGCGGCGCCGGCTCTTATTGCGTTTGATCTGCGGTGGTACAGGTACGTACTTTATTTTTTCTTCTTCTTCTCTCGAGGTACGAGGTTGCTGAATTATTTAGGCGAGGGTAGGTGGGTTTGAATTTATTATGTGTTTAATTGACCTCGGGTGTATGTGAATGAGAAATTGCGACAGGTTTTCCAATGGAATTTTATTTGTATATCGCGTTACACAAAGGCATCGTTGAATTTATAATGCGATCGGTAATGGCGAAGCTTCGTATAACAATTATAATTTAATCCTCGAGCGTTTATTATCTTACATATACACATGTTTCGCAGCTTATAATTTATTCCTTAATAATAAGTTGGGATCTGCCGGTGACGCAGAATAAATTGTATCGAAACCGTGAATACTTAACAACGACGCGATCCCACACTACCATTCAGCAAATCATCCCCCATCTAATCGATTCCTCGAAATGATCAAACTTCTAACGATATATCTATACGCGTATGTTCAAAGGATTAATCGAGTTCGCGCAAAACTTCCAGCCCCAAA
Organism: Trichomalopsis sarcophagae; assembly: GCA_024372645.1. Taxonomy (NCBI): domain Eukaryota; kingdom Metazoa; phylum Arthropoda; class Insecta; order Hymenoptera; family Pteromalidae; genus Trichomalopsis; species Trichomalopsis sarcophagae. The sequence goes on from QLSS01000008.1 coordinate 938,130, forward strand.
TCGGTAAACCCTCTTTCGGCAAAACAAAGGGCGACACTTGGCCCTGACGATGTATCGTAATACGCGCAGCTCAGTCAATATAACGACGCCAACGCGCGCGAAAAAAATTCACCCATTGTTTGGCGGGCTCTCGCTATAGGTCTTTTTTTTTTTGCTAGAAAAAAAAAACGACGACGCGAGAACAAAGGATTTTCTCGCGTGATATGCGCCGTCGGGAGCGAACTGACGCGTATTATGTGCCGGTGCCTGTAATACCCGAGAACGATGTAAGTAACGGAAGAGAGAGATTTGTTGAAATTACGGGGGATATCGTATATTCGAGCAAGGCGGCTTTATGAATCCGATTTTTTCGCGCGGCTCGGGTGGATGAAAAAAAATTTGTCGGCGCACGGAATCTCGCTTTTCTTTCTCTTTTCCCTTTTTAAGTGGGCTATTCTATTTCATTAATTTTTTTTTATGAGCATAACCGCGACGCGTTAATTCTCGCGACAGAGGCTTAATTAGCAGTGCGCGTGATATCGTTAAATTATATACATTTTGCGATTATTAATTTAACAAGGAATTTAATAATAACGCCTATGGCGCACGTGCGTCACACCTGCGGTAGAAACGCGTGGAAACTCGCGTGTTTTGCCCTTGCGCCCTCGTGTATATAAACTAACATGCGTATAAGCGAACAACTTGTAGCTGTATAATTTTGAATATCAACGCGTATATGTGCCCCGTAAGACTTTGCATGAAATTTAGCTCAAAAAGTCGAAGAGCTTGCACCAAAGCGATTTTATAATTAACATAGTCAAAGTCGCGGTTGCCGCGCGGCTTTCGGTATACGTTAAAGGCACTTTCGGCACTGCTTTATTGATAACTCGCGCAAGCTCGCGGTTTTCATCCGTCGCGGTCTCGCGCTGCAGCCGAAAATGCACCGATGACTATTTTATGCCGCCTTAGCTCCGTCGTCATCAAAGTTTTACACGAAGCGGAATATACTCTTGAATTTTTCATCGCAAACGGCTTGGAATGATTTACGGAATGGCAGCCACTGCAACACGCGTCCAATATCCTGACTCGTTACAGTGTATAAGCTTCGAACGTATACAAATGACGCCTCTGCGGCGGCACGCGTCAGAGACGCTTTAGAAAAAGAGAGGCGCGACGCGTCTATTTAAAAAGACGCGCAGCTTAATAATAGTCATAACCGTCGCCGATGTGTGATGTGATGCTTCCGGTCGGCCCACTCGCGTCTAAATCAAACGTAAGCAGAGTGAAAAAGGAGAAAGACTTTAATAACGCGGTCGTTTTATTTCCTATAGACACTCCGCGTAAAAGCGTCGATATACATATTCGATCACGTTCCGTCATAACAATGTCGGCGTCTTTACCATGAAATATTCCGCGGGGAAAATACACGTAATACGACGACGACTTCTCTAGGGGATAGCGCTACACCTCGGCAAAAAGGGAAGTGGTAGAAAAACGTCCCAGGCGCATTTCCGCTCTCATTAACGAACGACGCGGACCTACGAAAAAAAAAGGTGTAGAAAGGGAAAAAAAGTGCCAGCGCGAAATACACGTATATAGATATAGCGCGGCGCTCAAAGCCGCTTGATGGAATATTTGCCGGATCGATTCCGTGCGCCGGAGTTCGAGTGATTAATCTTCGGCTATGACAGACAGCTGACATTCAGCTCGAAACTTCACTGCTGACGCTGTGTACTGGTGAGCGCACTTGCCTATGCTTTCTTGCTTTCGGATCTATGCTATACGTTGTTGCGAGGCTGGATAGGTTTATGGTGCGTCTTTGGAATTTTTCAAAGAAGCCCGAAACAGTAAATAATTCAGAGGCAATTACAAAAGCCCCGCGTATACACACAGCATATCCGAAGAAAGTATAATCGCACTTGGAAATTTTAAACTTCCTGCGCACACGCTCAGCTGTCCGACAACTTGCCGTATAACAAGCACCTACTCTCGCCTCCAGAGACACCCCCTCGAGTTCCTTACCTCGTACTCCCAAGACTCCACACATAACCAGCGGGGAATAAAATATTTTCGACTCCTCGAGCACAACTCCAATCCAAGTATGTCTCCTCGCTCGTCCTCGCCTGCATATAACCCTCGCACACACACAGAGACACTTGGCAGCCGTCAAATATTTGTTCGGCGCACACGTGTACGGGCTAGCGAGCGCTTCCGGTGATCGAGAAAAAAGGTGAATCACGCTGAAGTGCGATAAGAGCGGTGTGTAACACGAAAAAAAGCTGTGCTGCGGGCGAGTTACAGAAGGAATCAGTCGAGCGAAAATGCTATACACTTCCATGGGCGTCGGCCTTCTCGGGGCCATACATGTTTATAGGGCGAAATCGATGGACACGTGTGTGTGTGTGTGTGCGAGCTATCTATATGGTGTGTACGCGACGGAGTTATGTAGACTTGTATCAGGGTATATAGGAGCTTCGCGCGGCACTCGCGTATAAAGCAGGGTTTACGCGAAAGTTCCTTTCCGGATATGTATAGTCTTCGCGTATCGAGTTTACCGGTGGCTGAGCTTTTTAAAATTGTATTTCGCCCTAGCGACGCGTTCGCGTGTTTATAAAAAGCAAAACTCGTGGAGATTTCAGTGAAAATGGTCATTCCTGTACGATACTGCATATCATGTGTACAGAGAGGATGAACCCTTAGACGCGCGAGAGGCAATTTCTCCCCTGACGGCGATACATCGCTCGCTAATGGCCGCTGCAAATGCACCTTTCGTGTTTCGAGCTTAATTTTTCAAGCTCTGTGTTGTAGACTAAGAGGGATTCACAGCTCGAGTCTGCATTGTTTATCGCCCGAATCAAAGCGCGCTGGTCGATGCATTTAAATTTTCAACGCGGCTGGTTATAGTTAGAATTCGTAACTCCCACACACAGTCAATGCGATCTTCGCGATTCTTTCAACCCGAAAAGACGTTTCTCTCGCACCTCTCCGTTTCGAGCTTGATTATACACACACCCACACACACACACACACACACACACGGAAACACTCGTATGTAGTTCTATCATCAGGGGCATATCTGTAAACGCGGACCACCGCGCGTGCGACTAAATTATGCTGTAACCGAAGGCCGTAAAGAGCGTAATTCGAGCGTCTGTTTCGCGTTTCTGATTTCCAAGAGAGACTATACTATACCAGCCGTACACGCGCCGCACAGCCGCATGGACTAGAGGAAATTCTCGCACACACGCGATACACCAGCAGCTCCCACTTCTGCCTGAACCAGAGGCTCTACGTGACTTGCATTACTTTCGTGCCTTTTTTACGCTACTGCTGCACTATTGCTCTGTATGCGTGTGTTTGTGTGTGTGTGTGTATACACGAGGAGGGGCCGGTACCAGGGTCGGTTCTTCGTCGAATCTTTCGCTCGCGCTTGTTTAGCTTTCAAGCGGAACGGAAATTAGCGTCTGTTTCGCGCTCGCGATGCGATTGCAATTATTTGATAAAATTACCTTGCTCTCGCTAAACTAGTTTTTCTTTCGCTCGACGAGAAAAAAAAAACACATCGTTCTCTTTGGAATTGAAACGTCGGCAAAATTCCGCCGAAAGAATGCGCGACAAACGAGTAGTCGTATTCGACGAGTCTCGAAAAAAAAAAATGTGTGTGTGTGTGTACGAGCTTCCAAAAAGTAGCAGCTTTTGTAAAACCTTCGGCCATGTACACCCTTTATTCCCGGCAAACAATGCGCCCTCTACTGCTGCTCTATCGCGTGCGAGTACGCGCTCGTGTTTAATTGAGCAACTATGCTCCGTCGCGTTGTCCCGACGAGGTAGGGAAAAAAATCGAGTATTTTTTTTTTCAATGCTGTATCCATTGCGAGCGAGTAGTCGGGATGTTCGAAGAAGACTGAAATTCGTAATTTCGCTCGTGGGAAAACTCCGCTCGCCAGACTTTTTCTGCCAATGCCGCATGTTGTATGCGTGTATTATTTTGTATTTCTAGTCGGCGTCGCCGCGTTTGATGGAATATTTTCGAGCTTCTTCTCTCTCTCTATCTCTCTCTCTCTCTCTTCCTTTAATTTTTTACCCGTTTTCAGTCCGAGCTCCAGCCGTAATCCGAATTCCCGGGATTCTGTAGAGTTAGCGCTGCTGCAGTCGAGTTTTTCATACACGTTTCATACAAGTTTATTTATTTAGTTCTATTTGTTGATTTCCGGGTAGAGTAATCAGCGATCTCGCGCGAAAAGGTAGAAACAAATTTGTTGTGAAATTCGACCTCGTCCAGCCAACCGAAAGCCCGTATGTGCGAATAGGGAAACGTGATGCGCTTCTTCAATTTTCCGCGTATCGAACGTAAAATGTTCCATCATTTTTTCCGCAATCTATGCTCGCGTTGTGTTCTTATTATATCTAGCTCGGTAAACTTCCGCCTCGAGTCGTTAGCATATTACTCCTTTCTAAAAGCGCCGAAATCACGTATGCCGACGATGCGCGACCTCATACAAATCGCCTCGAATCCATCATCCTTCACAGCTTGTCAAGGCTGTGTGTGTTTTTGCTGTACGCCAGTAGATCAAAAGGAATTATTTTTCGAAAAAAGCCGTTAGCTGATGGTTCGACTATTGGTCATATATTCGTGACAGAGGAAACATATATATTTCGGTCGAGCTTCTGGTTCAATGGAGATAGAACGTCGCGGAGGACAATGCGTTTACACTTGGCTACCTGTCGAATGTAGCCGTGTGTATTTTTCGCGTACACGTGTGTCGACTTACAGATCGCATTTTCCAGTTTGGATCTTACGTATTGCGCGCTGTCGTTGTCGAGTCTTTTTCCGTTTTCCTTGGACTGTGTGTCTCGCATGTTTGATGCTTCGATTTCTTAAAGCTCGATTGTATGAAGGTGCACTTATTTTTCAAAACTCGCTCATCCATACCCAGACGCTAAAAGGAAAACAAAAGCTCGCGCGATAGTTGATTTAGCATCCATAAACAGCGATAAGGATTTAGACACCGAGATTTAGCCGCTGCTCGGGTCGCGTCGATATAAATTCCCCTCCGCAAATCTCAACTGCGTTTCACGCGAACAGCCGCACACGTGAGAGAGAACGGCTGGAATCAGAACAAGCCCGGCTGGCATATTGATTGATCGTAAATTGCACTTCATACAGGCGTACACCGGGAGAGAGAGAGAGAGAGAGAGAGAGAGAGAGAGAGAGAGAGA
>QLSS01000008.1:943428-958900 GCA_024372645.1 Trichomalopsis sarcophagae
AGTAGAGGAGAGAGAGAGAGAGAGAGAGAGAGAGAGAGAGAGAGAGAGACTCGAAATCAAGCCATCGCCGCGAGAGAATATAGGAAATATAGGCCCTACCTGTCGAGGAACAAAAAAATGTATGTAGAAATAAAGGGAAAAAAGGGGGGGAGAGAAATAAGGGCTTCGACTCGGCGCCAAGTCAGCTGCTGGCGAAATACGAGCGATTCCACTTGTATACGAGTGCAGCGGGAGAGTAAAGCTTTCTCTCCTCTTACATTCCTTGTATATAGGTGGCGCAGTGGTGGTACCTCTTCACACACACACACACACACACATACACTTTGGCGAGGAAAATGATCGTCCCTATTGCTTTCCTCGCCGAGCTCCTCGACGTTTTCCCTTGATTTTCCCGACTGCGCTGATTGCGTTACTTTGCCACGTTACGCATACACCCTTTTCTCTCTTATTCCCTCGCAGCAGCTGAACTGTCCGTGTGTATATACCTATATATAACGCTGGCATTTACCATTTCGATTTGTGCCCGTAGCAGCAGTCGGGCCGCGACGTCGCTAAAAGGTTTAGGGCGAGAGGAATTGCGATGACTTAGTTAAGGGATAATCTTCTGGGATGATGGACTGCCACAGCTGCGGAGTATAACCTGTGTAGCCTGCGGCGGATCGTGGAATAATCATTTCCTAAGCTAAACTCGTCGACATCAAGCGTCATTTCTCTCTCTCTCTCTCTCTCTCTCCTCCTCCTCCTCTCTGTCTGGAGAGGATTAAAGTCAAATCTTCCGCATTTTCATCGTGTCCGGCAAGCGTACGGAGGAGGGAATCAATCGAAGCCGGCGCGAGCACTTCAGAAATCAGCAAATGGTCCCTCGCAAATTCCCGGCACTAATCCGGCCGGCGGAGCGAAAGGAAGGAAGGAATATCCGCACCGGCCACGAAACCGCGGGCTGCGATTTCCGTGAATCGGTCGCGCGAGCTTCGAATGCATTCGATCGTCGCGACTGGACTGTATACGTGTATAGATAGTGTATACTGATGCAGCGTTGCGTTGAATGAACGAACGCGTATTATGGGCTCGAGGAAGAGAGGATGTGTTGTATGGACGCTTCGAACTGTTTTGAAACTTTCCCGGATGCGATTTGAATAGCAGGACGGTTTGATGCTGTGCACCGCTCTGCGACGTTTGTTTGAAAATAGAATTTATACACTGCGATGGGTTAATTGTATTATGGTCTGCGAGTAGTGGGGATGAGTGGATACGTGTTCGTTACAATAACAAACAAATTCTGGCAAAAACTGGTACACCTCAATCTGTCCCTGATGTGCATAGTCGTGTCGTTAGCCGGAACAACCTTCGATTTCAGGTCTTTTAAAGAGAGACAATTTTCGTTCGCGAATTCGAATCCACGCCGAAAAGAAGTATCCAGATTACAGCATCCTCCTCGTCCTGATAAGAAAAGAAAAATAATTTGGACCCCTGCCATTTCCTCCTTCAAATACTACACTGCACACGCAAAGTTCTCGCTGGCCAAAAAAAAAGTCCGATATTACACGGCCAGTATACTCGCGGTTGAAAATAATGAGGGTGAAAAAAGTCTCATTCCGCTCGTGGAGCGCGGTTTGATCGATTTTCAGAGAGCTGTACATACGAGAGAATATAACGGGCTTGGCAAATAGCGCTGCGGTCGCGAGGCAAACTTTGCAATGACCTCACTCGATTTCGGATTCGAAAATGCGGATGAGCTGCAGTAATGCCCTCTTCCCTCGGCAATATGCGCGGGAGAGATAGAGAGAGCAATATGGGTGAAATTTCGGAGTTTGGTATTCGGGCTGTACGCGTATCGGCAGATTTTGTTTAGGAATTGGGGCGGAGATCCGCAGTATCTCGACCATATCTTCTCTCTGAGCCTGAACAAGTGAAAAATACTATACAAACCTATTTGGTGGAATAGTCGAATGATATCCTTTGATAAATATTGCTGAAACTAAAAACGAATGAATAATTTATTTAATCAGACACGTGCCTACCATCGGATACAGTCAATCGTTGTCAGGTTGGCATTCAAACCATCGCGACTTATTCAATATCGGAACCATCAAAGAATTTCAAAGGCCCGTGCCCACTGGAAAAGTTGAGCCGTTACCCCAAAGAGCCTATCGAAAAGCCCGTACTCTGCTGTTTTTGTTTTCCTCTCGTTCTCCCCCATAAGCACAAGCGTCTACGTATAAAAACATAATGCCGCGCGCATACGGCTTCCCTCTCTGCCATGGCAATGGAAGGATTTGCGTCGAGGAAAAGCTCGCTGATCGAAGCAGCGGCGGTGGCAAAGTCCTTTGCATCTCTCTAATCGGGTCGGGCTTTCTTTTCCTTCTTCTATGTTCGCTCGGGGTTAAAGGAAAGTTTCTGTAGAGTATGTGGGGGGGGGGGGCGGAAGCCACAACGGTGTATTTGTACTTTGCCGCCGGAGGCTTTGAGGACTGCCAGTTGAAAAAGAGTTCGAGTGCGAAGCACTTTAATTGATTCTGTTGTTAATTAAAAACTTTGGCGCTTGGGAAAGTCCCCTTTGACTCTTGGTATTTTATCGAAAGGGATTTGGCCTTAGGGTGTTGGAAGTTTTTTTTTTTTTTTTTTTTTTGTTCGATGGGGGGATGAAACAGATATAGCTGTTCTGAACAAAGGTCGGCTGCTATATCGAAGAGCAATCTATAGAAGAGCAATTTTCGATGGATGACAGTGTACCCACGAAGAAAAAAGTTTTTCTTTTTTTTTTTCGAAATCAAGCTGCGCTAAAAACCACTTGTAAACGACAAATTACACGTGCCCAGAACCTTTTCCAAACCAAGGGAAACGTTTGCATAACCGACTGCGCGTATACATAACTCGTTGAAATCATTAGCAAAGTTGCAACGTAAATACGGCAACATCAAACAGAGGCCCTACTCGTAATTACCCCTTGTGCAAGACAAACATTTTCCCGAAATGAAGACGGCTATTTAACGGTCGGTTAAGTAGCCGAAGAAAAGCGAAACTCCGTAGAAAGAAAAACTAGTGCAAAAAAAAAAAAGTAAGCGCACACCTCTGCCCTCCACGGAGCATCTGGTCGTGCTTCTTCGACGTTGGCCGCGATAAACCAGTGTAACTATACTGCCGCAGCAGCAGCGTCCGAACTTTCTCCCCGAAGATTCCGCGACACGAACTTTCAGTCTTTTCCTCCCCTGACACGCCGAGAGGAACTTTGCCGCTTCTCTTTTTCGCTCCGCTTCTTCTTCTTCTTCCCTAACAATATGTACATGCGCGTCATCCTCCTGCGCTGGGCTTGTTTTAACGTAGAAGAAGAAGAGCCTGTTTGAGTTTTGGCGCCTCATTTGCATGATTTTACGAAGGTGTACCGCCGGACTTTCGTTATTGAATTTTCTCTCGTCAGGTGTTTTCGCTGAGTTATATACACACGTGTATCGGAGATAGATTAAGGGGATAAATGAAAGGAAAGTTCGTTGCCGAATCGTCGATGGATTTCGCTCTGTCGTGTTTATAAGCGCTTTAATCCATCGGGCGGATGTAACTTTGACGCGTGTATATCCCACTAGAGACTGCGAGCATTGTGTAGGATGTAATGAAATTTTGCTTCGATTCGGAAAGTTGCCAGCTGCTGCCGATGCTCTACATGCACGAATATGTTTTTATTCATTTTATTTTCCAAGCTCCTAACGAACCTGAGAATATTTCTGATTCATTATATTTTACGTATGTGCAATCTTTTTTTTTATTCCCGAAACAGTTATACATCCAATTAACATCCAAATAATCCATAATTCTTCTTTCAATTATACCTCATCCGTATATTCGACTTTTCCCGCCGCAAAAATTACTTCCGGATCATTCCCCCCCCCCCCCCCCTTCCCCGCGTCTCTTGATCTCTCTCCGGCATCATCGTAGAGAAAATTCCATTTCGGCATAGCGAACATACCGTAGACGCGGCGTGTATAACGAAATAAAGATATCGGTGCTGGCAGTCCTCGCGAAAAATTTCTATTTCGAATTCCGCCGACTGACGAAAATCTCTCTCTCTCTCTCTCTCTCTCTCTCTACGAAGCGAGTATCTTTCTCTCTCTCTCTCTCTCTCTCTCTCTCTCTCTCTCTCTCTCTCTCTCTCTCTCAGCACTTGCGTATTATAGGCGCCGCTACGCGTAAGAAAAGCGGCTTTTTCCGGCGCCGCAAGCTCTGCTGTACAGCAGCGTAGCGGAGAGCAAAGCTCGAGAGACGGAAATCGAAGGAGAGAGAAGAGAAGCTCTCGTCGTGATTCGAGCTCCTCTGATCGACGCTGATACGAAGACGGATTTTGCCGGAGGAATAGAGAGATTCTCGCTGTGTGCGATGTTCGCGAGGGGGAAAATGGGGCTGCTTCAGGGGATGCCAGAGAGATACGACGCTTACGAGCAATTTCGGCTTGTAGGACGACGCTATTTGTCGGCGGATCTATCGTGAATTAATTTCGAAATTTCACTTGTACAACCGCGCAATGGCATCCGTTTAAAAGAATCAGCGATAATTCCACGTGCTCAAATCGAATCCCAGGCTTTCGAGCCATTTCAAAACTTCGCGGGCGAGCTTGCAAGCTCCGGCGGGGAATCCCCGGATGTACATTGTAAACACGCTCCGATGAAATTCCTGCCCCATGATTCGATCGTCAGCATCTGGGCTCCGGCTCATTAACACCAGCTCATTACCAAGCTAAACAGCGATTCTTTCTCATTTAACACCCCCCCCCCCCCCTCCTCGAATTACCGAATTCTTTCCTAAAGATGACTGCTACTACCGTGTGGAGCGGCGCTAAACGCCCGGCGCAAACAAACAGTTATCTCCAGGCACGGGACGGCTCGGCTAACTGTTTACGACGCTCCGAGGTGTGCAGTGTGTGTGTGTGTGCACAGAGACTCGGCCTCTCGAGTGCACTTGGCGGAGCTGTCCTAATAAATCCCTGTTTACTCCCGCAGCGCTAATTTTGGCTGCTGCAACGCGAGTCTTGCGTGTACGGCATAGAGAATAAATATAACGTGGGAAAAGTCGAACGTGTACGGCTGATTTTCCGCAAGCTTTATCGGCTTGTTTTTCTTCGGGCTCGAACGACTATCTTCCCGCTTTTATGTGTGTATATGCTCTCTCTCTCTCTCTCTCTCTCTCTCGGAACGGCCCATTACACAGCAGGCAATGGTGCGCGTGTGTTTGCCTTATCGACTGTTTCGCTCAATGCAAATGTTTAACCGGCGGATTTATAGGGCTGATGCTAGCTGTTCCCACTGCGCGAGGCTTTTTCAACTATCCGCGCGCGTGTGAATCGAGAGTCTGCTGAGTAGGTACTTTTGTCCGATGGTTAGAGAAAAATCGACGTAATCGCGCGTGAATATCAGTTGCGGCTCGTGAATTGCCTCGTGTAGCAGCACTGGCATCCTGAAAAATACCGGATGTTATACGCTCGAGGTGAGCTTTAATCATCGAATTCCCCGCTGGAAACTGGATGGCGTATTCGCGCAACTATTCGCAAGAAACTTCGACGGCCTTGCGCTTCCATAGTCTCATATCTCTCCATAGACAGGCCCTCAAGTCGAGCCATAAAGCAAATTTAATAAAGCAGCCCTGACACGTCGACAGTTTGTTTAGCTACTCGGCCGTATACGCTATAGCTCTCAATTTCGCCGAAATTCCGGGCGTGTAAATCTGGCAAAATGATCGCTCCATACACACTGGGGCCTAGAGATCTATATATACGTATGGGAAGCTTCAGCGCTAAAGGCTATAAAGAAGTTCTCGCTAACGCTCGCGGCGACGATCGCCTAAGCTGAAACTTATGGGCTCGCGAGCGGAGGCGCTGGAGTTGCTCTGCTTACTTTCTCTCTCTCTCTCTCTCTCTCTCTCTCGGATCTAATTTAGAGCGATTTTCCCTCCTCCTAAGTTTTCTAGTTAAACTTGCGCGTCGCTGACTCTCTCATTGAATTATAATTCGAAAAGTGCTCTCGACTGCCGCGTTGACACACTGGAGACTTCGTTCTACTGTACCGCGTAGCAGCTATTGCGTTGTGGATTATAACGTCGCGTTGTTCCTACAGACGCGGTTTTCCTTCGGTTTTTGGTGATGACTCTGTAGCGCGGTTAATTAGTCGAGTGGATTAACGTCTAGAGGTCGAGGTGAAAAGTAAATATTATAATCAGTCGTAATATCGACCGCACGTGATTGGCACGAGTGTACGATGTGTCTATACCGCGTTGACACAGCCATTTAGATACAGGAAGATTTTGCGTAATTATTGTCCGATAAGATATGCTTCGATACAAGAGCTGAATAAGATTTCCGCTTCGTAAGGGTAAAATAAAAAAAAAAAAAAAAGTAAACGTCAGCTGGCTTCGAAGAAAGGTAAACTCGATAGTCGTAATAGCTCTGCCTCGCGTGGCGTCGGGGGAAAAATATAACGCGAGAGAATTTTCACTCCCAGGCCGTATATTGTTACAACGGCGTGTAGAGCACTCGGGGGAAGGCGGCACCTTCGCGCGCGCGCGTCGGAAAAATCTCATCGTCAAGTTTAACGGGTATGAGTTGCCCGGCTGCAACAGCCGATCGAATGCCATATAGGAGTGAGAGAGAGAGAGAGAGAGAGAGAGAGAGTTGAGGTTGCGCATTTCCAGTGTAATCTCCGGCCTCGTCGCACACGCCTCTATACAGTCTGCAAGCTCTCTTCCCTTGACGTATTATATATACCGAGAGAGCGAGGCGCGAAAAATAAAACGTCGACGTCCCGCGCTAGCTCTGACAAGTTAAACGTGCGTTAAATTTTATTTTATTTTGGCCGTAGGTTTTTATAGTTCTGTCACCTGGTTTTATACGACTCGGTCGTTCCCTCTCTCCCCGTCCCTTTTTTTTTTTATTGATTGGTGAGGATTTCGTGCGTTCTTACTACCGTTACTTGCTACATGTTTCACCATTTGCTAATAACGATGTTTCCTTTGTGTTTCAGGTGAGTCGTCGGAACGAATTTCGTATTCACGTGAGTGTAATCAAACCAGCGTTAATACCCGTAAGAAAATCGTCCTAAAAAGCTCGGGCAGCAGCTGCGACAGCCAGAAATTACTGTCTGTGCGTTCAGCCGTCGCATATGATTATCCTTTGATGCGTCCCTTTGCAGAGACTACGTCATCCTCGCAGAACTAAAACCCACCGCAATCTAATCGTCATTTATACACAGTACCCGTGTGATGTGGCAATCACAGGTGCCGACGCATAAACAGGGCCAAACGGCTACGAGACAACAGAGGTTATCTCGTAGTTTTGCGAGCTTTCGCAAAATCGCGGAAAATCGTAAGCGACCTCTTCAGAAGCTTACTGTTATATACAGTCAAAGTATAAATCGTATAATTCGCGCGTCATCAAACGAAGCGCACAACACAATACTGCTAAACCCCATATATTTGCAAGACGCTCGTATATGACACGGAGGTTCATAAACGAGGCTGTGCTGTTCTGCTGCTGCTGAGACAGTCGCTTTTTATTGCGGCTGCAAGCTCGCTTTTATTCTCGAGGTATACGCGCGCGATTCGCTCCCGGGCGTAAAGCTATTATAAAAAAGGAAAGCCGTCGTCGCGCTGAGAAAACTGCGCCACTGGCACTAAACTCGCCGGCTGTACTTTTCCGCGTGCGTACACACGTAGTAAAATAAAAAAAAAAAGTATGTACAGGTATACACAGTAGGCTGAATACCTGCATATTCTACGCGGCTGTAAAAAGCGTGGCCCTTTGTAGGAATTTCCGCGATCGGATGTCTGCAAGCTCTTTATTTTTTTTAAGCTTTTGACCCCCTTTTTGTCGCGGAGGAGAAACTCGCACTGGGTTACACTGGGAATTCGCATGGACGAAAGCTCGTATTCGAAAGTTGATCGATTGTCGAGAGAGGACTGAATCCTCGTGGCGCTTAACTCGTTCTCGGGACTACGTTATTCAATTCAGCTGCTCTCGGGGCGCCTCGCTCGATGTCGGCGCGTTTGTTATGGAGAAGCGAGAGAGAGAGAGCTTGCGTGTATTGTGCGGCACATCTGGAATGACTCGAACTTTGCTTACCAGTAGGAGAGACGAGACTCGTTGCGGAGAGGATTATTCCCGCTAATCCGATATTGCAGCGTCGCTTTCTTGTGTACTCTCTTCCACTTCCTGCTGCGTGACGTTGTACGTTGTTGAGCTTAGACTCGATTCCTCATTTATTTATTAATTTCTTGTTCGTAAGAGCGATGATTGATGTGTGCGTTATCTTGTATTTGGTTTGACGAATAGTTTTTGCAACATATGCCTTCTCGTTCTTTCCTAAATTCAGCCCCTATACAATTTGAATTAATCCGATATAAAATAAGCTTACCAATTAAACTGGAGTATTAAAATCCCGTTATCGTAAGGCACCGCTGGAAAAAGCTGCCGGAAAATGTAAAGAAAGTAAGCTCATCTCCTGCTAATTCATTCTCTTCCAGCTTTTTCCGTTCATCCTCCTTCTCTCTCTCTCTCTCTCTCTCTCTCTCTCTCTCTCTCTCTCTCTCTGTCTCTCTCTATTCGTCCGTTCCTTCTCACCCCTTTCCCCCCTTTGCCAAGAAAGGAGGGGGTAACGACGACAACGACTTCCGCTCGTTGAGCAGAGCTCAGATGCAACGAGGCTGTCTGGTCTCATTACTTCCGACAATTTCCAAGAGTCTTGAGTCGTGCGCGCGATTCAGAACCACCTCCCGTGTAATCCGCATCGAAAAACAGGACGACGCTCTTCCGGCCGCTCGCGCGCTAATTCTCCACCGCTAATTATCCTCGTTGCTCTCGTGAGAGCTGGAGGGAAAACGGCCAATCGACCGCGCCGACAATTTCATTCGATAAGCCACACGGCCAGGAATTAGCCTCGACGTCTTTCGAGTGTTCAATTCTCGCTGCTGCTGCTGCTGCTACTGATCGAGAAGTTTCTTTATGACGTCCGATTCTCTTCTTTTTACGCTGCGCCTCTTTGTTGACGTTTCGCCCGACGATGCGCTTAATTAATTGGCTTCCACCGATAGCGACGGCGTTTCTCTCCTTGTCAAGCCTCATTTGCAGCGCTTGTTTTGTTTTGCTTTTCTCCTCGATACAGAGATAGAAAGAGACGTAGACCGCAAGAGAGAATCCGATTACGGAGTAGTCTTTTGGGCGTCTGAGCTTTAATTCAACGACGATCGCAGCATTGTTTCGCCGAAAGTTACTTATTGTCCTGCGATGTTATATTGTTTTGCGCAGCGGAGCGACAAACGAGGCTGTTGTTGCGTCAAGGTGTTGCATTCGAATATAACCACTTAATTAACCCGCGAGAGAGTGTAATTAAAAGCGACTGATTGAATCCTCATACTCCTTGTGTCGTGATTGATTTACGCGATGTGACGCTGTTCTTTGAGCAATTGCACAACGCTCTGCGTAGGTGTATGTGTACTCGTCTGTTAATGAAGAGCATATGTAAATGTTTGGTGTACACGGCGTAGTCGTACGAAAACAGCTGTTGGTATATATGTATTAACTATAATAATGTAAGATCTGTGGAAAAACCTATACTCCGAGCAAATGCGCACTTCAACGCGGTATAGTGTTTTTCTGGGACAGCGTGTTTTTCCACGGAGGAAAAATCAGCTTTGACGAGTCAGGGCTTTTTCGCGCTGGTGAAAAATGAGGCGGATGTTTCGTCATCGAAAATTGAAGCCGACTCTATTTGCTCAGTTGTGACACATTTTTGGATGGTGCTAGTGAATTTGCCGCTTCAAGGCCTCGCCTTTGTCTCTTTGACGAAAGTAAGACATGACTCTTTTTTTCAACAACGATTCGCCGCGAGACACGAGGTGTCGGCGGCTGTTTATGATCTGTCACGCACTCAAGATCGTCTCTCTTTGTTATTTCATTATCGCGAGATGCTTCGATGCGGAATACGTAATCTCGAAAAAGAATAAGAAAGCAGGTCGAGAACCGGAATTCAAAATAAATCAACTAGAGCTTGTAAGACGCTCTAAAAATAAAATTTTCTCTTTGCGCTGTCAACGTACGTTCTCCCGGTTATTTGTCTCACGTCTACCGGATCATTAATTTCTCGCTTGTTTTTGCAAAAACACGCGTTCTTCTCAAAAATTAAAAAAATCTCAACAATATTCTTATCCAACACGGATTATCCGTTAATCTCGTCATCGGCCAAAGCCTATTAGCCGCGCACACGCGCTCGCGTCTGGCATTAAATTAAACTCGGCCGAATTCCGCTCACGAGCTCTTGTTGCTGCACGAGCAGAGGGTAATTATAAAATACACGCTACAGCAGCCGGTGGTCTACTGGTGCGAAATCTGCAGAACAGAGAGGCATCAGCATCCACTAAACCGCTCCGATAAACATCGCGGCGGCGGAAAATTTATTAATCCGTATGACGCCCGATGTTTCCCGAGAGTTCGGAAATGAGCGAGGCAGATTAGCTCCTGTAGCTGATGTTACTGTGTTCCTCATTCTGTTCTCTCTCTCTCTCTCTCTCTCTCTCGCTCGCGCATATTGCCCTGTATCACCCGATATGATCGTATGCGTGTATTGCAAGCGGGACTGGCTGGATTAAAGCTCTGAATACACGTACATCGTAGAAAGGAAGAATATGCGTGTATTTTTAAACGATCCGCCGTGTCATTTGAAAAAATAATGTGTCTGGATAAACAAAGGTGGTTATTCGACTGTATAACACGTTTGACACAGTAACGTGTTTAGTCGAGGCATAACAAAAAAAAATCATCGAATTATTCAAGAGGATGAGGAAAGAAAAACACGATTCGAAGCGGATAAAAGAGACGATGATAAATCAAATAACAAAGTAAAGCGCTTCTGTTGAGTAATTAATTTCAGCAGAGGCGGCCGTGTCACGGAAATCAATAAAGCGTGTGCGTATATATATATATATATATACGCACGTATCTCGATACACAACCGCGATGTCGTGCGCATTACGACTTCTGTCAAGGTATACACGAAATAAACAGGCCGAGATAAAACCAGGACAAAACTTCGATAATAAAGCCTCGTCCAGCGTAGTGTCTTCTCTTTCCCCTTATCATCAAAAATCTCTCGCAAACAACAAGAAGAAGAATCGAACGCTATCGATAAATTTATATCTATGTATACTATAGCAGACGATGTAAACTTTCCTCGACGAGGACGAACTTGCGGACGAATTTTCCTCATTATCCCCAGCGCGCGCGTAAATTACACTAGGGGGACGTCGCCTTGGAAGTCGCTATATATACCGATGTAGCAGCTCGAGAGAGCGAGAGAGAACCTAATATTAATACGCGACCACTGCTGCCAGCCTCTCGCATTTTCCGGATAGTTAGATGTCCGATCGGATTATCGAGCTTAATGGCGTTAACGAAGACGCGGCTCCCCTTCGGCGATGCTCGTTTATCGCTGTATACATTAACGCCGTCGTATATACACACAGGCTCTGTGTAGAGGATTTTTTTAGGGCGCAGGATGTCTAACGAGATTAGATCATTGCAGTTCGTTATGCTGTAGAGGAGGGTTTGGATTGAATCGTTTATTTTTTAGGTGCGGTGCTTTAAGTATATGGGGGATTTATTGATTCTGAGGGATGTGGTTAGTTGTGTGAAATTGAAATAAGGGGTATTCTTGAGAAACCGCAAGTGTCATGCAGGATGTTTTGTAGATTATTATTCATGAATAATTTTTGGTTCGTCGACTCTTGCCGGTTTTGCCCGTCATCGTCTTTTATCTTGATTCGATTTTTTGCATAATAAGGGCGTGCTATTCAACATCTTTAAGGCTTGATCTTTAAGAATTCAAAAACATTATATCGGATAATATACAATATCACCAGTTGTTCTCGAAATCCGGGATGTCCAATAATCGGCTGTAATGTAAGCACCTACACATATTTCCCAATCAATCAACACCCGATCGATAAAATTCGTGTAAAAGTATACTCACACGCCACACTACAGCAACAAGCCCATCAGCCATCGAAAAGTCAATCAGCGTTGAATTATTAAGGGAAATAAATTGCGCGCGCGACAACTCCCTAAGATCAAACATTAACATCTAATTAGAGAAAAGCTGTTTATTCTCAACTCTCGACAGAAGCTCTCACGTCGATTTTCATTTCGCGCCGCTCGATATAATAAAGTCTTAATGGCCCGAGAGCGAACATGCGGCTCGTATATAAGTAGATTCCGTGACCGCTTATCGGATTCGATCTCGGGGGGATCGTTCGTTAAAGTCTAATGGAAAAATAGCGAAGGGCTTTTATCATCAGTGAATTTGACGATCAATTATTTAGCTGACGGCACAGCTCTCTCAACCATGTGTGTGTGTGTGCGTGTATTCTCCTAAACGCTAGATGGTAGATGTAAATACAACGTCGAGGTTATAGAGCAACTCTCTGTATTATACGTTATTGTATTAGCGAACCCCTTTCACCTCACGTTGATAATAGTGAATTTTGATTAGGTCCCTCAAATTCCATTACACCATCGGGTCTGCACTGCAATTTACGTAATCTCGTCAATCACGGTATTTTGGCTATAAACTAAACGCGCACATGCGGCGTAATACGCGTGCGGAAAAACAATCCGCGGTTTGTGGTTTAATTAACTTTGTTTGACAACGCCGATGCACCATTTAATTAGTCCGTTGCATGAGTTTGAATAATGAGTCTGTTTAATTATGCTCGTTCGAACGGGAATTAATTTTACTATTAGTCACTGGCGCAAGTCGCTCGAACCGGTGTAATTGAACTACTTTAATTGGAAAGCTTCAGCTTTTAAAATAGTCCGCGATCACATACGTATCATTAAATAATAATGAATCAAATTTTAGATAACACATCGCGTCCATTATCTAAACTCTATTTACACATAATTACAGAACAATAATAACGCAGCCGCGAAGCGCACAATAAGCTCGAACTTCTCGCGCGGTGTATATTTTACAACCGTATATATACACCATCCGCTAACTTTGGCGTTATATACGACTGCCCATCCAACGATTCTCGACCCCTCGAACAACAACTGCAATCGATTCTCAAAGCTGAAACGAAGACCACTGCAACGCGCACAATAGCCAGCGCAACTTCGACGTCCCCAATTATCCCATATTGATGTATAGTCTTTACAAAAGCTCCAGCCGCGATCGCGATTAGAAGCTCCGAGCTGGGAAACAGAAGAGAGGTTTTGAAAAAAAAAAAACACCTCTCTTTGTACCTTGCGCATACCCTCGGATTATTTTGCTAAACTCGCTTTGTAGATATATAGTACAGGTGGGCTGCAGCGTGTGCAAAAGGACAACGTGAAAGAGAGAGAGAGAGAGAGAGAGACGGAGCAAAAAAAAAGATAGCCGCCGGTGAGAATAATGAATTATCGACTTTTCGCGAACAAACATCCTGTTGCAGGCGCAGCGACGTAAACGCGTGCGTTTCCAGGCCGACGAGCTTTTCAAAGAAGCTGCTGATAACCTCGACGCCGCGCTCTTTGAGAATTGAAAACTAACGCGCCGTCGTAGTATTTGTTTTTTCTCTTATTTTTAAGACAATGCTTTGCGTATACGTATACACGACAGAAAGCTCTTTTTGTTTTTCCGACGTACGCGAAGCTTTCGGAAGTTATTACGCATAATGGGACGGCAGCCTCTTCAATGCGACCTCGTGTACTTCGTAGCTAGCGAGAGAGTTTGAAAACGCGCCGTCTCTCCTTACCCGTTCGCGGGCTGTTTGGCGAATGAAAAAACTTTGTCGTTGAAATTAAGTTCCGAAAGTTCTTCGCGTTTACCTTTTTTTCCTGAAAAATGTATACTAAGAAGGAATGCCTACTCCTTTCCGATAAACAAATCACGTACACACTGCAGCAACACACACACACACACACACACTTTCAGCGAAATGAAAATCGACTTTTTCATTCGACACGCGCGGAATATCAATGGCCTTCGCTCTCTCTCTCTCTCCCACTCGCGATACACAAACTACAATACGCTAAGTGTCGCTTGCGCTTAATGGAAAAGCTCCTCTCTCTCTCTCTCTCTCTCTCTAGCGCACACGCGCAGTTGCACTTTTGGAATCGAACGTGAGCGCGTTCGAATATTCGAATTCAAAGCTCGAGCGAGTCTCAGAAAAGAATTTCGATCTTATTTTACGTCAGAAGCTCGAGAATACATCGAAATCCGTGAGTGAAATTACACTCGGGAGTGGCCTATAATCCCGTGTATCCTTTTTTTCTCTCCTCGAAGAAGAAACGTCCGACGTGTACCGGACGATCCATCGGTATATGTATAAGATGCCGGAAGAGGATGACTATTATGCGAGAACGATTCCAATATGCCGATGAGTCGACGCTTTTTCAGGGAGTATCTCCGTCGAAAGGAAGCAGCGCGCGAGGGCTATTACAGACTGACCGAGAGATTTTTCAGCCGATTTCCCATTCACTCGGCGCTCATAAATAAAATATCGACGGAGCTCCGGACGAGATACGTATTCAATAATCATCGCCACGTGATGGATTCGTACGTGCGTAGGTGTGTGTATAATATATAATACTTGTTTTCGTTGCGGCCGGCCGGGTAATCGATGTGTACAGCGACGCGATGACTGTCGTCTGCGTATACAATCGTCGAGGACGAATAGCTGCTACTTCACACGAGTACATACGTACACCCGCGCGCATCGAGTATTTGTATCGATTAAAAATTAATGTGATCGTTCATTCGTCGTGAGAGAAAGCTGTTACAGAATAAAAGAAACGCGTAATCGAAATAGTACGCACCACTGGCTTTTCAATTATTAAAATTGCGTTTGCGTATATTTTTCCGTACAGCTCGGCTTTGCGCGGGCGTAACGAGATCGAAATTTAAAAACCAGCCGTGTATAATACACGTAATGCGAAAACTTTTTGACGCGAAGCTGCTATAGTATAGTCGCAGATGACAGTTTTTAATATGCATGGGCGACGAGGTCGGCATTTTTACGCGGAGGAGAAAAATTCGTATACACGTCTCTCTCGCGCCGAGAGTTACACTGTCGCTATGAAATTTCGGCCCTTCGCATAAGAAGCGCGAATATAAAAAGTTTTTACACGCGCATTTTATGTACTCTCAATATACGCTTTTTATATACGATTATATTTTACTCGGTGGGCGGACGGTACTCGACTTTTTCCACTTAAGGATAAGACGCCATGGTCGTATACCCCGTGTGTCCGCGTATACATGTTTCATCAAACTTTAGCAGTTTCTATAAATTTCGAAAATTTCTCTTGCTCTTACTCGCGCGCTATAACAATCAGCTTCACGGCGCATCACAGCCGTGCAATCAGGCAACGAACTCCGAATCGTATAAACGCAAGTCGACCTCTCGCGCTTGAGTCTCTCTCTCTCTCTCTCTCTCTCTCTCTCTCTCTCTCTCTCTCTCT
>QLSS01000008.1:958910-977768 GCA_024372645.1 Trichomalopsis sarcophagae
CTCTCTCTCTCTCTCTCTCTCTCTCTCTCTCTCTCTCTCTCTCTCTCGTATACATTCGCATGCAGCTGATTCTGGAGGGGAGAGAAAGTGTAGGGGAGAGCTATACACACTTCGATTGCGCGATCGCATCGAGAACACGAGGTCTTACACGGGATATATAACGCCGTGAGCTGTACCGCCACTGCTGCGGCACGAGACGTCGACTAAGAGCTTGCAATTTGCCAGAAAATTGACGTCGCTCTCCGGGTAAGCCGTGATTAATTTCCAATTGTAACCGCTGAGCGTTTCCATTACTTTTTTTTTCTGAAGGAACGAGCTGCAGGGGCTCTCGAGAGGTGGAATGAATTGCTAGTGGTATTGAGGTTGGAAAATCGAAGGTATAAATGTTGCGAAAAATTAGCGTTGAATCGAGAAAAGCTCGAGTTACACAAAGCGAATAGCGGAATCGAAATTCCATCGGTCCAATTTCCTTGCAAACTATACAACAACAGCAAGAGGAAAGCCATACACACAAAGCGGAGCGAAAAAACCGATGAAAAAAAAGAGGGTCGCCAAAGGACAAGCGAATGAAACGTCAGTCGCAGTGTAGCGGCCTACAGTAGGACGGATGGAGAATGCATTTCCGTTAATTGAATTGCACTGGCAAGGCCTGAGGCAGAGCCGCCGACGAGTTGTTCGCTGAGTAAACCCAAAGACTCAAGGCCTCTGCCGACGTCTTGCGAGCGAACAGCTGTGCGCGGACTTGGCTTAGAAGATTAGCTTCTCGTTCTGCAAAATGGACACGGAGGCAACTGCGCGCTGCGCCTCAAAGTCCTATATACAGTTACGTTGCTTTTCTTTGGTATGAGTATATGGCTTTTGTGAGCTCGTGTGTGCAGCGAATTCGAGAGGAGAGTTTGGGGGCTGTGTTATCGTTCGCTGGAATAACACGGACTAATTGATTCTAATCGGGAGTTTCGAAATAACGTATAATTCCCAACAAAAATTGTCGCAGTTCGCGCGAGAACGAAAAATAAACTTTCAATCTCGCGTATCTTCCTGAAAGTATATAACGTAATCGAGTTGTTTCGAACTCGTCGTCGGCTGTGCTTCTGCAGGACACGAAAATTAGCGCTAGCGGAGAAATCGGCCAGTTCCCGGCGCTTGAAGTAGGCCACCAGAGAAGTTTTGTCCCTAACAGCGGCAGAACAAGCTAGCAGCGCTACAGGAAAGGGGTGAGAGAGAGAGAGAGCTAACAGATTTACAATTGCAGCGCTCGAAAGCGTCGCTCATAATCCTCGCGCGCGCCGAGAGCGCAGTTTGTTAGGGCTACTTAATGTTTATAAGCTTCTGTTCGAACGATCGCAAGCTCGACTTTAGTCGCGCCTCGATCGCCGCCGCTGTTTCATTTTGATCGGGTAATTATGTCAGTGGCCGCGACAGTGACGTAAATCGGGGCAAACCGGAGAGTTATTATTTATACTTCGACGCGACTCTCTCCTGTATTTGTAATCAGGCTTCAGACTGCGAAGTTTTGATTGAAGGCGATTTTGGAAATTTTCTAAAATAGACAGTACAAACCAATTTTAAATCACTCTGAACAAACACGAGACGTTTATCGCGGCCAATTTCCAAAGTAAATTCAAATAGCAAACGAAGAGCGCACAGCTATCGCTTTTCAGCACTGCGCAATGCATTAACCTTTTTTTTTCTCTCTCCCTCTCTCCAATTGAGGAGAAAAGAAAGCGCAAAGCTTCCGGGAAATTGTTCCACGATTCGAAAGAAGGCCGCAGTGCAAGCCAGTGTATAGTTCGCTCGAATTTTTCCGCTTTACTGCGCGCCGGCCGTGAGTACCCTAATTTTTCTCCCCCGGCTTTTTTCGCGTGTACACCGATTTTTCAGACTCTTCCCTCTCTTCCGAGAGTAGAGTCTTTTAACGCCCTTCGGCTTTTCAGCGAATTAAAAACTTTTAATCATCGGGACGAAGTACATATAACACAGCGCCAGTTTCAATCGCCTAAGTGAGGCGGACGGAGAAGGCGAAATCGAATCGGCCGCTAGAGGGCACACTATATACTCGTGTGTATAGATAGGGGGAAATAAATTTTTCGAGCGATCACCGTCGTGTATCTTAATCGGATGAGGACTGCTACTGCCACTTCGATATTATCGACTGGCGCGCGCGGAACTTTCAAGAGAAAGAGAGAGAGAGAGAGCCTCGCACTTATTAGGAGTTTGTAATTGAAAAATGTTTAAGTTCGCTGTACACC
Source organism: Trichomalopsis sarcophagae (assembly GCA_024372645.1). NCBI lineage: Eukaryota > Metazoa > Arthropoda > Insecta > Hymenoptera > Pteromalidae > Trichomalopsis > Trichomalopsis sarcophagae. The sequence continues at coordinate 961,160 of QLSS01000008.1, forward strand.
GAGGATCGTTAAAAAGTTTAAGAGGCTATCCATTATACGAAAATGCGTTACACGCGCGTTATATACGCGACCTACTTCAAAAATCCCGCGCGAACTAATTACACTTATAAGAGCATTAGATCTTATCGATGCTCGCGCGTACCTTATCGTCAAGCGAAATTCCTCACCTGGAATGAATCTATACGCTTGTATAAATCATCGTATACGAGACACGAGTCAAAGCTCTCGCGTCATTAGGAAGAATTTTCACGAACTTCCTCTCTCTATCCGCGTAGTCTCCTCCCCCAAGATAGAGAAGCAGATGCCGAGAGAGAGAGAAATAAGCATCAGCAGGCGAGGGCCGGAATGAAATTTCACTCCGTGAAATTCAATTTACACGCGCATCCCGAGAAATTCGTCTAATAACGCCTTTAAGCACGGTGCGCTCATGCTTCGCGGCAGTAAAGACTCGCCCCGGGGGCGCTGGCGGTCGTAAAAAATTTAAGGGATGTATAATTTAGCCCCCGCGCTCCCCGATGCGCCGACTTATATGTACCTTCGGCGACGACGATGCCTTTTCGGGAAAGATACTGCGGACTCGAATTGCGATGAATTTTTCAGCCGCGTAGTTCGCCACAGCTATATCGATACCTCTCGCGATATTTTAACGGCGATGTTTACGATGACGACGTCTATATTGTTTTGATTTATCGACGGAGCGTTCGCGCGCTCGTAAAGTGTGCGCATTAAACTCTCGACTATGTTTTATAGAGATCGCAGGATTCGTTTCTCAAGAATCTACGCGATTGCGAATTAAAAGGAGAAAAAAGCTCCGCGCGGCGTATAATTCCATAGAGAGAAAGCGTCCGCTGAAAGATCTGCCCTCGCGAGAGAGAAATTTCGATGAAAAAAAGCGAGCGCCAGCTAGAGAAAAGGGGACCGCGAAGAAGAAAAAAAAAAAAAAAAAAAGACGCGTAAATCTAATGACTCGGCGTGCGTTTTGCAGTCTCTCCACACCCCGGACTCTCTCTTCTCCTTTAATGAGAGCGATTCATTACGCCGCTTTTTACCGTCAGCGCAGCCGAGGTAGAGAAAGCCAGAGCTTACGCTATTCTCGCCAGACAGAGAGATAATTTAACGAGAGGCACGATTTTATCGAGAGCCGCGGTTATATCCGTCTTAATTTCATCCCCCGCCGCCATTCTCGGAATCGGATGATAATATGGACGGACTTATAGGTTTCTTTTTGTCGGCGCTTTTTCATCGAGTTTCTCCTCCACGACGCAGCGAAGCTCTGCACGGATACTTTGATCGGCTGTTTATCCTGAAAAGTCTTCCGCCGAGAACGGCTCTCTATACGTGTTTACTCGATAGTTACCGTGTTCACAGCCGAGTAATTGTACCAATTTGCATGCGGGATTGCCCGCTCGGCTGTATATTGGCCGATATGTGTGTGCGTGTGTGCGGGATCGATTTTGTTAATGGACGGATTTTGCTCGATGATCGATTAGCCTCCGAGAGTGAAGTATTAACGATGTGGTAATATGTTTTTATTAAAAATTGAAGCTGTTTACGCTCCTCATCACGCTCTCTTTCTCTCTCGGGCGTTGTTTTTATCTCGTCTCTTCATTAATTGCTCTCCTTATATAATAATTATAATTTAACGAGAAAGTCTGACGGAAAGCTGCGGAAAGGGGTGTTGATAAATATATACAATCTACTCGTTCTCTCTCTCTCTCTCTCTCTCTCTCTCTCTCTCGCTCGGGCTAAATTAAACTACTTTATAACGGCATTATTAAATTGCGCTTCATCGTCGAGTTGAAAATATGCATCTTAAGGGGCTGCTCGCGCGCGCACTCAGCTGCTTTTAAAAATAGCCCCTCGGGTAGTAGTTTAATCCAAAATTAGAGAGTCTCTTATTTGCTTGATGAGACAGCAGCAATTAGACTCGGTTGACGCTAGTATTAGAATATTCCTCGAGTAGACTAATATTCCGTGCATTAAGGGGCTTTACCATGATCGAAATAATATTCGAGGACGTACGAAAACTGTTGCAGTATCTTCGTCCAAAACGAAGTAGTTTTGGGCTGGCCCTCTCCGTGTTTCCGGCAGGTGAATATAGGTGGCGCCAAGGCACTATTCCATTTCCCTCATAACAATTTGCACGCCGACTCTTAGATATAGCGGTGTGCCAGCTGCCTTTTTCAGTTTACTGCTTCGGCCGTCTATGCTGCAACTGCTTATATTGAGACTCTCAAACAATACGGGTCCGAGATCGTAAAATTCGCTATGTTTGAATTTTACCTGCTGTCACGTTTATTTGTATTTTGATGTTGTGTGATTTAAAAGCATAATGAAGTTGCATTATGGAAAATCAATCGAGCCGACTTTGCTCGAGCAATGAAGCAGGAAAACTCAATCCTTGAAATTTTCAACTACTCTCCGCTACTATATCGTAGCAAATTGAATCCTCACACCTCTGGCGCATCTCAATCCCGAAAAGTTCACCGCCGGTTAACGCTCGCGCGGTTAAGTTATATCGCGCGTTCTCCCATATAACGATGTATATACATATATATGCCGGTAGTACACTCCGAGGTTTCATCGAGTTAGGGCGCCGGGAACAAAGCCGAGGAAACTCTGGCCCGCGAGAGGCTAACTAACTCATAATTGTGTCCGGTCGCTAGATACATGTATATAGCTTAAGGCCCCGTGCACAAAGCTCGCCGCGTATACTCGTATAGCTTTCTCACTTCCGGCTGTATTCTTTGCGGCTGTAAAAGTTTGGTTATTGTTAACTTCTGTAACCAAAGACGCCGTGGTTATTGCTGCATTTTTCGGAGTCTCCCTTTCGAGGAAACGAAATAATTAAGCATCGCAGAGGAGAAATTCTCTCAGCAGCGGCAAAGAAGCATCTCGAGTATTCGAGGCAGTGCGTTCAAAAGCTCGCTTTTTTCCCAAACGAACTTGCGTTTCTCTCTCGGCGTATTTTGCGTACACACCAAAACAGTGGAGAAAAGCTCGCTTACTTCTCTTTATAAAGAGACTATTCTTACAAAGAGATACTTTCCGACTGTCTTTCGTTAAGGACCGCCTCTCTGTTTTGTTATTTTTTCGTCGTACGTCAATTGAAGAAGCGTCTTGCTATTATTATTTCGTCAAAGGATCGCGCCGAGAAACTCGAGCTCTGTTTTTTTTCAATCAAAAAAAAAAATAAATAAATAAATAAAGAAGAGAGAAAAAAGCCAGCCGGGTGCATTGTACCCCGTCGTTAGCGCGGCTTTTCAATTCCCTTATACGAAGCGCCTCTCTCTCTCTCTCTATCTCTGTGGCCTATACACGAACCGAGATACAGCAGCCTTTATGCGTGTCGCGCGACCCTCTTTTGTTGTGCGCAGCTGATATCTGATACCTATAGTCGTTTCCGATCAACTCCGCTCTCTCCATGCTTTAAATAACGTTATATTCGAGTAGACCGAAAGAAAAAAGTATAGCGGAAATTGCTTGGCTCGAAAATCACCAGCGAAGAAAGTGTGCGTTCCAAATGAAAAGCCCGGAAAATAGCTCAAGGACCCCGGTATAATCGCGAAAATTGCCATCACGTCTGACTACAGGAGAAGAAGAAGCAGAAGGGCAAAAAAGAGGCGTATACACACGGAATGAAGAAGAATTGAAAGAGCCGCCTAAAGAATTCTCGCTCGCCCGAGTGCAATCGCGTTTAATTGCGCCTGTGCAGCTCTCGCGCGCAGTTATTGTTGCCATTAGTTCAGGAAATTTTTCCCCCCGAAATTCGCCCCTATTATACCGCGCAGTCGAGCCTCGTGGCTAATTATAGAAACGCCACCGCCGAGGAAGGAACTAAAGACTTGACCTACATTTCGCGGCGAAAAATCACGTGCGGCAATCCATTAGCTCCGCTCGAATACTTGCACAGATACCGCAGAACTTTAAGAATTTCGAAAAAAAAGTCATTAGCATCGGCCGAAACTACCAGTGGCGATCCATCAAGACGAAATGCCCTTTGACTTTTTCAATTCGAGCCACTTTATACATAGCATCGCTGCGGTGCAGTAGCGATATCTCCGACACACGGCATACGTATCCTATGGAGAGCCGCAAAAATCACGCGATTTGCGAGGATGCAGCCTTCCGGCGATGCTAAACAAAGCGACGCGGATCGATTTTCCTGATATTCGCTGTCGTAAGCGACTCTCTCGACTAAAGCGGAAGCGTTGAAATGCTCCGTAATTTCCTTCTTCAGTAGCCTGTGTATTTTTTACTAGTATAGAGATAGAGAAGCTTGCGGAGGAATTAATTCGTTATCCCCTAATGAATAGAGAGAAAGAGAATTATTTCGCGCGAGGAGAATCATTAGCCATTTACAGAGCGGAGCTTTTTCGCGACTTCTCGCTGGATTTTAATTCACGAGAAGTTCTTATTCGCCTCTCTGATATGCAAATTTCGCCGCTTTTTCTATTTTTCTCTCTCGTATTGTTGTACAGTAACGCGTGTAAAACAGACTTTAAAAAAGTTCAGCCGGCCGGTTGTGCGCTATTGTTCACACTTTCACAATGCGACCGTTTCTCCCGGGAGCGTAACTCAGAGAGGTAATATGTATCTCGCTTATCGCACTATGTCCTTTTCAATGAAGTCAGAGTCACGGCCGCGTCAAGCGTCTTTCAAGCGAAGACTCTTCGGGCTAGTCCCCGCAGGTTGTTTGATCTAATAAAGCTCAAACAATCCGCCGGCAAATGACCGACTCGGCTAGTTCGTAAACATTTGCCGCGCGCGTGCAGCAGTGTACACACAGAGACGCTGTGTTATAAGCTGCGGGAACTTGAGCGAATTGTCAGCGCTGATTGCGCTGCTCGTAGCTCTCGGATATGTATATAAATCAGTTGGCTCGGAGTGTTTAATTTTCTCTATAAACATTTTCGTTTCCGGCGCACGGGAAATCGCGTGTGTTTGAAAATACACGACGACGAAGCTCTCGCTCTCGCTTATGTATAATTGAACGTTTCGAGGTCGCGGAGTATTATTGCTTTTTCGTTTAGCCCAACCGCTAATTTCATTTATAAACCGCTCGTGGCGATATATACGCTAATGGGGTTTGCTCATCGCGGGCTTTCCTTCTCTCGAGTTTTCGATTATTATTTATTACGCGCGAGAATTCATGGCTTGTCGCGTAATTTTTTTAATCGTACGCGGAACGTATATCGAGCCGAAACGATCGATCAAATGTATGCGTATACTTGGTGATTTATGGAAAATTTGTTTATCGATGCGTGATTTTTCGAAAAATCATAAATCCTAGCCCGGGAATTCGCCTCGGTTATACGCCTCGATGGCTCAGAATTCAAAATGCAAAAAATTCAATGACCCGTGCGCTCTGAAAAAAAAATTTTCTCTCGAGGTTTAAGCAGCCGGAAACCAGCGCATCGTGCTTCGCTGTAATAGAAATCTTCCTTCGAGAGAAAAATTACCATCAGCCTGCTGTCGATCGTTTTTACTCGGCGTCCAGTCACACGCATAATCGCAGCTCCTTCGCCCGCACGGCTTCCTTAAAAGTGTGTCGATGCATCAAGCGCGAATTCGAGAACGTCGGCGGCTCGAAAATCGCTCGGGCGATTAATCGATATACCTATAACACGTATACGCGATGCATCGGCGATGGGTCGACGTAAATATAGAGCGACGCCGGCAAAAAGCAGTAGGACATTTTTTGCGACGCTTTAAAAATATATACGAGAGAGCGGCTAGAAGCTAATGCGCTTATCGATTGTTTTATGTCTTCTAGTCTACGTGTATGGCGTGAATATTTCAATGGGGGAAATTGGGTGTATCGGTTTTTCGTTTCCAACGGTATTACAGAGACTCGAATTGTATAATGGGAAAGACGTCGGGGGATAATTACAGTCGACCCTGACAACTAAGAGATAAAACACATCGAAATAGTTCTGCAAGCATAATCGTGTATTATCGATTCGAAATGTTCACGTTCAAAGTTAACGTCGAATCGATATTTCGTAATTGCACGACTGTTGAAACTCTCACCGCAGGAAAAAAACCAAAGTGCATATGTATATCGATCCTTTAAAACCTTCCGTTTAAAATTCCTTTGAAGCTCCGCCGCACGCGTTTTGCATCCCAATAACGCAAGCTCCACCATCACGATTTACGCCGCATCTCCCATCGAAAAAAAAAAAAATAAACATCCATCCATCCACCTCTGGAGTATATATTCCACAATCACCCATATCTATATATATCTATATATATATACCTTCTCACTTTCCAGACGATCGAACGTCGCTACTGTCAGGATCCTCCTCTCGCCTTACGCGTAAGCCCCTGGCAGCAACATCTCCTCTTCGCGCATCTCCCTAAGCTCTCCTCTCCTCTTCATAGCCCCGTCTCTCGTCACATAGGCATGCACGTGTAGCTCTATTCATGAAGCTGCGCGGTCTGGTTATATACCCCCATATCTTCGAACCGACGCACTATGCATTACTCCTCCGAGAGAGCTGCAGCAGCACTAAAGACCATTAATATCGTAAGCGAGTCGCTGCGCTGCTTCTGAGACGACGACGACGACGACGACGACGACGACGACGACGACGACGAATCATTATATATACGCTGTGACATAGACCTCGTGTTACACGGGGCTGTTGCTGCGCATCGGATCAAGACTCTTTGCGTGGCTCACTTGTCGCTGCTGTATTACCATCACAAGGGGGTTTCTCTCTCTCTCTCTCTCTCTCTCTTGTGTGCGCTATGGGGTATAACGATGACGCTGTTTTTCTTTAATTAATTGTCAGCCGATGATATGCGGAGATATACCGGCTTGCGTAATACCGCTGTCTATAGCCATTAGCAAGATTCAGTGGTACGAGGCAGCGTTTGGTAAGACAGCCGTTCCTACGCACTGTATAAACGTATACTGCAGCGTTTCCATCCAAAAACTCGTTAAACAAACAAAAGCACACTTGTCACCGGCAGAACGCTGTATATATGCGTTAGCTGACGCGAAATATAATTTATTTCGAATTACAGCGAAAAAAGTGTATGCGCGCGCGGTAGCATAAGCACAGGCGCGCAATTTTCCGTCCGCTCTCAAGTATTCAAGCTCAATAGCTCAGCTCGTTTCCGCGTGAGCGCCAACGCTGAGCAATAACGTCACGCCGATTAACGTCCTGCGTCAAACGCTGTGTGTATAATATGCTAATGTGTACGCGCTACGTAGAGCCGACGAGAGAAAAATTGACCGCTATATGAGCAAGAGTATGCGATCAAAAATGCAACAAGTTATTACGTACGTTATAACCGAGAATCCTTCGAGATATAGAAGGCGTAAAGGAGCTAATTCGTCGTCATCCGCGGCAATTTCTCATCGCCGTAGTATATATAGCGCTCGTCCAATCGTAAAACCGCGAAACCACGGATGCGCGCCTATCTCCAGTGCCGCACGCACGAGTTCTCTGGTATAACCAGTAAGCGGATTTCTGTCAGAGCTTTTGCCTCTCTGTCTGACGCTATATAGGTGTATATGTATAGTGCGGACGACGCTACTGCGTTTTATGAGGTTGTGCGAAAGGCGATAGGGGAGTTTTATTTTGTTAGGAGGAAATTGATTTTTATTGCGCGCTGTATATTTTCAGAAATGTGATTTCGTCTTTTTTGTGTTTCAGGTAAGACTATGGGCTTGGTCGATAAATCCATTACAATCGCGCGGCTCTGACGGTATACAACGTGAGTTTTCCATTTATTATTATCGATCGGTCATTATGAATTCGAGTGTGCCGCACGTTACAACGAAAATTTCAATCCCTCAAAGGGATAACGAACCAGCGGATTTTATTGCCTTTATGCTAATTAACTGATTTTCATAGGGCGCCTCGTAGCCGGAGAGTTACGATTCGGTCGAAGCACGCTATATTTACAAAATTTCCAAACTTGATTGAAAAGCATACTAACGAGCTTTTTATGCAAAAGCGCATCTGTGGGCATCGCCGATTTATTTATCACTAATCGATTACACCGACCGCGTCAACAACCCCCGAAATACGGGACGATTCAATCAGCAGTTTCGAAAAAAGACACCCTCCAAAGCCAAAATAAAAAAAAAAAGAGAGAGAGCGAAGCCGCGTAATCTTGGCAAATCCCCCAGTGGGGTATAGTAATGAAGCACATCGAACGTCGAGAGCGAAAAAAAAAGGAGAACGCCGAGTATAGACGAGAAGGGGAAAATAAATGTTCCCCCGAACGCATTATTCACCGCGACTCGTGCCCTCGTGCATATCGAAGTAAGCATCGGCTGCGGGAATGATACTCGCGCTGCGATGCGGTGTAAAAGGATTTTTCTTGTCATGTCGCGAAACGAGCTATTAAACGGGCTATATTGAAAGCGTCGTAATTATTTCAGGTAAAAAGCGTACACGAGTAAGCTATTAGAACCGCGATCGTTTTTCATTCCGTTATCCATAAGTCTTGAAGCTCGAGTTTTTGAAAATTCAAGCGCATATTATACTCGGACCGAAAGATAACATCCGAAATAGTGGCCCACACACGCACAGGCTGTAAAAAAAACTTTCGCGCCACTTTATCGCACTCCTAAAACGCAAAAAATACCTCCGAAGGCTAAAAGCCGGAATTCCGCGCTGCTGGACATGATGCAAACTTCGCCCGAAAAGTTTTTTCAGCCATAAAAGTTCCGCTCCTTCATACTATTCGCACTAATGAAATCTCTCTCCTCATAAATAGCCGTATTGAATGAGCGCGTATAATATCTCGGAAATTCGAGTCATTACCGATCGTTAATTAAATATCGAAGCCCATATTACAAACGCCGTAGAGATACCGCTCCTGTTTGCCTAACGCAGAAGAAAAATTCTCCTGTAATTAATCGCATTATCCTTTTCATTAAGCTCGCGCCCGATCACGGCCTCGAGCAGAAGCTGGAGCACAGCTCGCGGTACGTCGCATAAGGAAAACCGCGAGTACGAGCGCGATGTACTCACAAAGGCCCTAATATCGGCGCATTAATTACGCGCTCGGCCGAGCGCGCTCATTCGAAATATCGTAATAATCGGGGAAAGGGCCAAGTTTGTATGTATATGCGAGTACACGTGGGAGGAAGGAAGTAAGGGAAGAGATAGCGCGTTTGGCGGCAGCCCAAAATTGTATCCGCTTCGCGAAACTTAAGCTCGTACGCGCATTGTTATCGCGTTGTTTAAGCCAAAGCCTGTGCGGGACACTCGCGGCGGGATATGGACGGTATGCGACGATTAATCCAAGCGAAAGATGGGATATGAATTTTTGAATGTTATATACGTCGCCGAGTGTCGAAGTGAGCGATGACGAACGATCCCGAGTATATCTGCGAAATAAGATAAAACAAGGTGATATAGAAGATGGAACTGGCCTGGGTTTTTTTTTTTTGCTCAAGGTGAAGACCGGATGCAGAGCGATAATTTATCGATTGTCGACGGGATATTTGCTGCGCTTGAAACGATGCCAGCGCAGCTTTTCAAGAACACAGATGAAATCCATGACCTTGGACATCGAGAAGTTTTCTCTTATTCCCTCTCGCGGCATCGACGTGTACTATCTGATGCTCGGAAGTATTTTTATTCAGATTCCTCGATTTATTGTTTTATTTCCATTCGGCAACCCTCTTATCGACGTGGTTATATGTGTGTGCAAAGCTCACGAGGGATGCACTTTCTTATGCAAATCTAATCGGGAAGTCATTGTTACGTCGAAGCGGTTGGTGGATTTATCGCCGAAGTTGCAGCGGGTTTATTTGCGCTCATTCTTCGGGAACGCGCGGTGTATTTTCTCCGGAGAATTTTCACTCGAGATGTCATTTCGTTCTTTTGTCGCGGCGAGCTTTTTCGTAGCGATAAAACGTTGTTTGCGAAGGAAAGAAGCTGCGCGCGCGATTGAATTTTAGCGAATGCTTTCGGAAAGCCGAAAGTGCGGGTTTGAATTTTCTAGAGTCGGATATGCATACAGGCATAGCACACGTTTCGCATTGTCGCTTGATTGTGGGGTGTGGCTTTGTTTGAGACAGTTCTAAAAACTCAACTTAAAAGATTTTTCCATTTTTCAAAATCGCTATAACATCCGACGTAATTCTTTCGACATTGCTCATGTGACATCACATATGCTCCATACGCGTAACCAATTAAAAAAGCGGTAGTCCAAACAGTCCTCTGCGGGCTTTGTCCATTAGTTAATTTTCAATCGACAGCAACAATCGCTTTCCTCGTTTCCGGAATCACGTATAACAAAGCAAACACAAATCCCACTTTCGATTCGGAATCGTTATCCGACGAGCATCCGCGTTTCAATGCTCTTTGGAATCGACGCAGAAATTGAAATATGCGTTTCGAATCTCGCCATTCGTCGATTCGAAACAAACAGCCGCGATCCCATTGCAAAACAAATAAGTTTATTAGCTGACGCCGCAGCAGCGGAGGAGAGGAGAGCGAGCCATTCGTTAGCGCGACAATACCGGTGGACATCTTGCGCAGCTGACAACGAATGGAGATTATTAAGCGAATCGTATATCACGACGGTCGGTGGATATGGCCCGATGACATAGAGGTAAATTATGATTTGCAGTCATGGTCAACCACTTTCGTTCGCACGCGCGCACGTGCTGAAATATTCGGTATTCAGTCATTTTTTTTTTCCATGATCTACTGATGAATTCGCTTATGGATTTGGGATTGCATATTCATACGCGAGACGATTTCTGCTGCTTCACACAACTATATTCGTTATAAAAAGATGCACGGCCAGTCTCTTGGCTTCTGAATTTCTCGAACTTTACGTTATTATCTACGTCGCCAGTTGGCTCGTAACTCATATTTCGTTCGTCTCTTCTCGTTTGGCCACTTTTTGTTAGAAATTTTTTTTCTTTTGTTCGTTTCGTCTTTTGCAGCTGATATCGTCGCTATACAAAAACTGAAAAACTAAAGTTTATTTTGAAAAAAAAAAAAAAATCACACCAAAACAAACAACCCGTGAAAAAATAACGCGAATGACAGTAGCGAGCGTAGCCGCCTGTGGTAAAATCGCATTCCCGTTAATTTGGGCTTTTCGCGCGAAACTCCGGCCCGTCGTTTGCGGTCGCTCGGCGCCGCGCGCGAGCCAGCCGATACATCGTCGGTCATTTTAACTAATGATGGATATTTAATTGAAGGTCCCCGCGCGCTCTCGTCCAGGGGATTAAATTCAGCGACGGCTCTCGGTGATACCGCACACTGAGCTGTTTTGTTTGTCGCCATAGTTCGCGCCTCTATGTGTACGCTGAATTCTGCTGCGGTGATGACAAATCGACCGAATCGTATTAATTTTATTCTATAGCGCTGATTGGGAGAAGATCATGCGCGCTGTGTAATTACTCTGGGTGTTTGATTTCTTTATTCGAGGTTTCTGTAGTGTATTTATTTATTTGAAGAAAAAAATTTTATTTTCTAATAGTGTCGAAGAATCAGTTGTAGTAGCTCTCCAGCCTCTGGAGACTTCTTAATAAAATAGGAGACCTCTACTTCTTTCTAATTTACTTATGATTAGCTGTAACATAATAATTATGAGATATGATCACAGTTGACGAATAAAATGCTATTTAAACTAAAAAGTGTTCGAATCAAACTTACAACAATACTTTTTAAGAAAAAAAGTTCAAATTCGCGACGCTTTGAATTGAAACCAAAAAGATTCAATTTAACACGAATGATAATTAACAATTCAGGCAATCCGTTTAAAACATGACGCAACTTTTCACCAGCTTACGTAAATTTGTCAACCGACGTCAAGCTCGTAATTTTTTTTTTTTTTTGCACAGCCGACGCGGGTGCGAAGCATTTTTAAAATGACGAGTCCTTGACACAAGCGTCAGCACACTTGTTTACACCGAGCATACGTATACACGCGTGAATTTCGTTTCGATCCAAAAAGTGTCATTAATTGTGTTAGCTCTGCGGAATCCCGCGCAATTTATTTCGCGCCCGGACAATGACAAATCGGACTTGAATTTAAAACTTGGCCGTCGCGCGCGCGCGCGCGATGCCTCAAAAGAACCGCGCGTTCCGCTGAAAGCCGTTTTTATACCGCGCGCACATTTCCATCCTAGACGGTAAAAAGAACCATCCTTTACACGACGTAAAAAAATGTATTAAAGTAATTGCGATATCGAGTAACAGACGTTATATAGTTTTCCCTCCCACAAACGTATACCCGTAGATAAAAAAGAAGGCATATAGCGCCAGCGAAACCTGCAATTCACGTCCCCATCGACCCGCCACACACAATCCCAATCGAAGCGCTGTTCTCGCGAGAAAACCAGTACACACACACACACACACACGTATACGGACAGTCCTCACCTTTCAGTCGTTCTCTCGGGTATAACACGCGAATGAGTGCTCAGCAGCGTTAATAATTCAAAAGCCCTTCCAGTCACAGGCTTGTGTAGTAGCATACGGGCTAAATTTTATGCGCGCACGAATGCCACAAAATTTTTAACGAGCGGCACGCGTTATGCTCCCGCGTGCATTATATGGTGTCCGCGCGGGCTCGACGACGAATCAGATGGCGGATAGAGAAAAAAATTATCGTCTCGCTCTCCGCCGTCGTAAACTCGAAGATTGCGGCCCCGCTGGTAGGGGGTGAATGATTTATGAAGCATCAGTAGAACCCATGAATGTTAGATTTTTATTTCTGCTCGAGAGGAGGAAGGGTGAACGAGTTTTTTGGAGAGGAAAATCAGGATCTATATGCGACTTTCAATTCTCAGCAATTTCTCGATGCGACAGTCCTGCAGGTCACACGTCGCACAAGTGCACGCTGCAGATATGTGTAATTTCGCTTACACGAATATAGGCACGTACAACTCAACGCGCGGATGGACGGACGGTGATAACAAAACTCGGCTCTATGTGTCTGGGTCGAGAGCAGCGACGGCAAAACGCAGCCATAAGCATGATAATAGGTTGAACATTGGCACTTGCGCGTCGAGGGTTATTATTCCGGCATTATTGCGCGCGTAGGAGTGAAAGAGTACGCGTACCTGCATTTGATGCTGGTTGTTTTTAACCGCAGTTTATTTGTTCAAAGTTTTGTTAGTCGCGTGGCGTAACGCGAAATTCAATTTTGAAAATCGATGTTATCGTAAATATTAGGATATTGGGAGATTGGAAAATGCCAGGATATAAAGTGTAATGCTTATTGCCCTTGGTTTGAGTTTTTTTTTTTTTTTTTTGGGGGGGTGGGATTGGAAACGTAACGCCGGTCAAGGAATACACAGTCACTTTGACAAATTGAAATTTCGCTTATCGATAGAATTTAATTAAAGTAAGAGGCCGGAGTACACGTGGAATAATAAAATAAAATAAAGTAGAGACGAAACAAGTTCAAGCGAGAAATTTTCGATCCAGCGCTTACTTTTTTTTCGAACAACAAAAGACGAAAATAGGTCCCGCATGAAAAAAAAGTTCGATTTAATCTTCAACAACGTAACCTAATTCGATTAGAATCATCAGCGCAGAATTAAATGAAATACGGCGAGTAATTCCCATTAAACTCTGCCGCTGATCAAGTTTTCGGCGGAAATCGAGAGTTTGTTATAGCTGTTTATCTGAATAATTAAATACTCGAGCGAAGCCGTGTGGTCTAATGAAATAATTCAAGCGGCCCCTTTCCGATTCGGCAAAAGTTCTGCGCTTGACTCATCGCGCTATTTCAGATAGGATTATATCGCTCTTTCAACAATTTCCCAAATGATTGGGATAAAAATCAAGAGAATATAGTACATTCAGCGCATCATTCGAACACTTTCAGTAGAAAATGCCGAGCGTGATAAGACAACCAGGCGACCTACACAACCGAGTCATTAATCTCAAAATTGCAAACGAGCCTGTATTCGTCAGTAATCGTCCTGAAAAACAACACGCACAGCTCTTCTTCACCTGCAGCATATCAATATCCGACATCGTCGCCTAAGCGCAGCCACCCCCGCAATTGCAGGTCTTAATTAGAAAGAAAGCCCGGCTCTCTCTCTCTCCCCCGGCGTGAAGGCCATTATCGTCGGATAAGCCCGAGTGGCTATGTGCATCCCACTGGGTTCGCCGCACTAAACTAGATAAGAAACAGCTGGAATACGGGCCGCGAGCACGCGGCTCTCGCATTTTAACGGGGACGTCTTCCTGTCGCTAGAGAGACACGGAATTGTTTACCGGCTCATCCTCTCGGCTACACGAGGTGTCGGTTGCTTGTTGGCCCGAACTATACCCATATAGCCATGTACATAAGACTCTTTTTTCCTTTTATATTTTCCGTCCTTTACCGCGACGGCTCTTATAGAGCCCTGTAAACGGGAGAATAAACTCGCGCGATTGCTCCGCTTCTATAAGAGAGTTCGCACACCCCGCCGCGGCTTTACGGATTTTATACTCCGACAGCTAAAACCATGACGACGATACCTAATTTTTACATCTCGTCGACGCGCGCATAACCTTGAAATTAATAGATACCCCCCTGGCTAATACTTCCATCGCGACGAGCTTTTCGCCCCGTATTATATTCTCGACAGAGTATAGAGAGACAGAGAGAGAGAGAGAAGAGCCGCGAAGAGATAGAGTGAGGGTGCGAGAATGTTGACACGCGACCGCGTCGGGGGATTCGAATGGGGCTGCCTTAGCGCTCTCGGCGCGTCGTTACTCGCCCTATTGTTGTGCAGATGTGTCCGGACGAGGGAGAGCCGCTCTGAGCAGCGATGATTTTATTGCGCGACGAAGCTTGTTATGCTTTCGATCTCGGGGAGAGCAGATCTATGCGTATTTTGAGATAGTTTCGCTGTGTTTTTTTCACCGAATCGACGGCGTAATACGCTTTTTTAGAATCGATTTGAGATTTACGGTACGTTGTAATGCGGCGAATATTGGCACACTAAACGCAGCGAGCGATAATTAGGGAAATTAAAAGACGATTTTGGGGCCGCTGTTTACACGCGCGCTGTAACAATAATCGTCACGGTAATCGCTAGCGCGAAGCTACGCGGTCATCCGGAATATAGGCACATTAATACGCTCCATATTTCATCGTGTAAATGGCACAGGCCGTAATTCATTGCTCTATTAATACATAAATTTTACGCCCATCTCAATTGCGCGACACTGCGCACAGCTCATCGTTTATTTATTTTATTAGATCGTTCCCTCTCTTTCCTCGTTCTTTCTACGTCGACTACGTCACTTTATTGATAGGATTTACAGCCAAATGTATAAGCGATTTATCATGTGTGCTTTATTTTCTCCTCTGCCGAAAAGCAGAGCGACGAAATCCCAGACTGGAGAAAAAGGATTTCAGAGCTATATACACTGGCGTCTTGTTTGATGGGGTTTTTTTTCACCGTCGAGAGAAGCTCGAATGAGGAATGAAGTGGAATAGGGACGAGCCCATCCCCCATAGGATTCTCTCACTCTCTCTCGAGTTCGCTCTCGCTCTGTGTTGCTGGAGCTAAAAAAAGAACTGGGTCAGCGCTGGTACTTCAACGCTGCCGTTCCCGACCAATCAAACGTCGGTTAATGAGTCTCAGCCCATTCGGGACTCATTACTGGTTATTGCTAAGAACGCTTCCTCCAACCGACGAGCTATCTCTCAGTGTTTCCCTGTATTCTGTATATGTCTAAACCGCTGCTGCGTTTCTCTTGAATTACCTTTTTCACTCCGTCCGTGTGCCGATCAATCAATTGTTCAAAAATTTATTGCCTCTATGATATTGCTTTTTTCCCCGACGTACCGGTTAATACAGCAGTAGAATTCGTCGGTGGTGCTCTGGGACGATCGATGGATTTATACGCTGGACTATAAGCCCCGAATACGAGTGTAATGCTAATTCCGATTATGATGGAAGCCGAATCAATGCGATTTCCCGATGACGCGCGCGATGCAGACGCGAGAGAGCAACATCGCAAATTGATAGCCAATGATTGAAGCCCATACATCGATGGGCAGCTTGCCAGGGAAGTTTGCCATGCCATAGGCGAGGTATGATTTTTGAGGAAAGAATGACAGAGAAATGAACAGTTGCAAACAATAATTTGGAAGCTATAACATCGATTTATAATAATTTTACTCAGAAGTGATTCTCCGACGATTATAAATCAGCGGGAAAAACAGAAATTGGAAGATCATAAAGCGACCGCGTCGTCATTTGTCATCGCGATAAGTGCCGAAAATTCCAGACTTCCACCATCCAGTCTCTCGCACACGTAGACATTCCGGCATCTCGGAACTACGGCACCTTCTTTTCTATCCCGTGACTTACTCCGCGCGTAACCCCCTCCGGGAGATAGAAAAAAGTCCTACTTCCACCCACGTCTCCCTTATCCCTGATTGCTATATACGCCCGCTGTCTATATATATGGACTAGTAGTTTGAGGAAAAAAATGATTTTCTCAGCGCGACGACGTGAGGGGAATACGTTACGGATAAATACACGGTAGAAGCTCTTCCCTCATATTCGGCGAATAATCAAACTCGGAATTGGCCGTTTTATTCTGTCTCTCAGCGAGAGAGAGAGAGAGAGAGAGAGAGAGAGAGAGAGAGAGAGAGAGAG
>QLSS01000008.1:989593-1056088 GCA_024372645.1 Trichomalopsis sarcophagae
TCTCTCTCTCTCTCTCTCTCTCTCTCTCTCTCTCTCTCTCTCTCTCTGCTGAAAGGCCAGACGAGAAAGCTCGTGATACTGTCGGACCGTCATTTTTGTAAACGCGTGCGTGGCGTATGAGTTAAGGGATGCGCTTATGTCCTCTTCTTTCGCGAGATATTACCTGCTGGATTTTCCTACATCGGAGTAGCTTTTTTTACTACCGCTAGCGAGTATTCATCACGAGAGGACGACTTAACTCCCATAGAAGCTTATACTCGCTGTTTTATCGCGTTTAAAATCGACGCGAAATTCGCGCGCGCGGCTTTGAACAATGCAAAACTTCATATACTCTTTCGAGGACTTTTGATGACGGAAGAAATTTAAATGCAAATAACTTTCCCGTCTTTATGCTTCAAGAGACGTGTGACGAGTGTGTGTGTGTGTGTAAAAAAAGTCATCATCCGGGATTACACTTTTTTTCACGAGGGCTTGATTAAGTTTCTCCTTCTATATTTACATACACCTGCGAAAAAGCTCTGGACGCGTTGAACATTCACGAAGCAGATTCGCTCTTTTATTTTCGCTTCAATTATTATACGCGATGCGAATTCCGGCTAGAATCATCCGACGTTTCGGGATCATTCAACCGCATTAAAATACCCGCGAATAAAGACGCAGATGTCGGTAGCTCCGCCGCAAGCTCACACAGAGCGAGGACTAAGGGTTGATATGGAAATTGGTTTAATGCTTTGGCTGCGAAGAGCTGCCGTATACCGGGGCCTTTGACGCGAGACTACTTGTGGTCTCTGCTCTCTCTCTCTCTCTCTCTCTCTCTCTCTCTCTCTCTCTCGCTCTCTCTCCAAGGCGCGCCAGAGACGACCACGCAAACTTTCGTAAACGGCATAATTGCAGCAGATTTCGCGCAGCCCCGGCGTATAATCATCGCGGCGGTGAAACCCTGAATTCTCGAGACTCGCGGGGAAGCTTGTATTATTAATCCGCAATCAGAGCAGCTCGCGGTATCATTCGACCTCGAGGAGAAGGCTGACGGATGGTAATATCGAAGTTGTTTCGAGTGGCGCGAAAATTATTATTGCTATTATTTTTTATATAAATATTGTTTTCAAAACCGCACGGGAGTTCTCTCTTCGGGCTCCTTTGACATGGAAATTTAATATCGCGCGCGAAGGAAGCCTTGAAAAAATATTTAAATCCCACGCGACACGTCCTTCTATAAGGCGAGTCTTCTATAAAGAGAGCCGACAGACACGAAAAGCGTTTTCGAGCCATATGATGTGCGAAAATACAGCCCGTGCGAAACTAATGAATATCGTGTACGACAGTTTTCATCGCTTCTTTTCGCGAAAACTTATACGCTCCGCCGAGAATAGACCTCTCCGCTGGTACCATACAGTATACATCAGCTATCCGTTACTAATGGACTTCTTATAAACCGAGCATCTTTCGTCCCACACTCGACATGATCCAGAATACACCCGTCGCTTCCTGCTCCTCTCTCTTCTCTCCGGGTCCGGCACTTTGGCAAATAAATATACTCGCGTCGAAATCAGCCCCCGCCGAATCTTTCGAAATTCATAGATTCGGCAAAATCTTTCGCACGCGTGTATACGAAAAAATAAACACGACATATGTATGTGTCTCGCGGTGGCATTACCGTAAACGCACTTTAGGTTGGATTTTACTCCGTTGAGCAAACAGACACACATCAGACGGAAGAGCCACAGTGTGGTCGAAAGCGAGAAAGCTCGAGGCTCGTGTGTGGGAGAGAAACGTGTGTATTATAGGGAGGTAAATAGAGAGAAGGGCTGTCTCCTCTGAAATCTCTCCTCTCCGTCAACCTTCTCGCGCGAAACCCTCGGTATACATACATACATATTCTCTCGCGGCTGGGTATACGTCGATACGAGCTTTTTTTTTTTGTTGGTTCGCGTCCGCGCGCGGATATAAGGAAAACAAGAGGATAATTAGACGGATTTCACCGGTTGATATGCTCGGCAAACACGCTACACACTCGACTCTTCTGTCATTTCTCGATCTTGTTTGCGCATGACAAATATTGCGCTTAATCGCTTTTCAACGACAGCCGCATCGTTATACTCGTGTGTCTCTGTATCGCAACACTTCCGACAGAGAACATAATCTATATAGATAAATTATTTCCCATCGGTACAGGCGCATGAGGAGAAGATGGGAAAACGGTATTTAATGCGGCTCTCGAACACACCACCGGATGAATTTTCCAGGGGCTCGAGAGCGCGCAAATCTCTCTCTCCAGCCCTTCTTCGCGTAAATTTATGCCGATACACGAAGTCGTCCGAAAAGACGCCGACGCGAAGAAATAAAATTCCGGCTCCTCTATTATTCACGTTTGCATACACGTACGCGTCATGAAATATTTTCCTCGGCGCCGCGCGACAAAGTCATTAGTCTTTGATACAACACGGTGTGTCGCGTATGTGCACTTGCTGCGGTACACGGGGGCGACGCGATGAATAAAAAATGAGGTGTCGTCGTCGCAGCGGTCGAGAAACAGGTGTGCTCTCGTTTCCGAGATATAGTCACTGCGCGACGAGAGAGACCTTTGTACGAAATTTTCAAGGGATAAAGGCCTATTAATTTCGCAGCGATTCGTCTTCGTTAGAGAACGAAAAAAAAAATTGCACACATTATATTCTCGTTGGAATCTCTCGCGGTGCGTGTGTATACCTCGTCCGGATTAAATTCGCGTCTCCAAAGCCGTCTCGCTCTCCGCGCATTATGCCGGTGTATAATGCGCGAAAGGCGGTCTCTCTCTCTCTCTCTCTCTCTCGTCGGGTGGCTCCCAAACATCGTCTTATTGAATTTAAATCCGGAGAAGCTTTCGCCTTCGAAATCGCGCGCAACCGCACTATATATAGCGCGCGCCAGCTCCGTTATGTGTATGTATATACACACAGAACCTGTGCGCGCGGGGTTGGCTCCGTCATCATCCCCGGTAATCCGTCAGTCTTCCTGCCTCATCGATCCCTTGTGCGAGAGGGAGGGGGGTGAGTGACACATCGCGAAGAATACATGTCTCAAGGGTTGGCTTTCTTTTTTCGGAACCAAGAAAGAGTAGAGGTTTAATTTTGATTCAAGGCCAGGAAAAGGGCCACTTTCGGAGAGGGACACACACACGAGAGGGGATAGTTAATTTTTCAACGACGAGAGACACGGCCGACGAATTATTATTATTGCGGGCTCAGGGTGTGTGTGTGTGTGTGTGTGTGTGTGTGTGTGTGTCTTTGAAAGTGATGCTTGCGAAAGTAGCTATGTATAGAGATTCCTGAGCGAGCGGCGGACTAATTCGAACGTGTTTCGGAAGATGTATGTGCGGTACTTATTCGCGCTGAGTAATGGCTCTGTACATTAAACGCGCGTCTGACCATACCCGGTTGTTTTCTACTTCGCGCCAGCGGACGTTAACCTTCTTCGGATGATGGTGGCCTGTTCCCCTTTTTACGATACAGTTACACTTCAAAGTGAATTTTTCGGGATAATCATGTCGTCGCGATGTACCTTCTTCGATGAGTAACAAAGTCCTCGATAAAACGTAACGATTCGTTGAGTCTTCTCTTTGAAGATTTCGTGAAAATTTCAGCACCACCTGGCCTGCAGCGATTTCTAAGGAGCTTTGCCTTAGTCGGCGCGAGGGGTATAAGTTAGCCCACCGTATAGAGTTCTGAGTTTCACCGCAAGCCCTACTATCGTCTCGTATTGTTGATCATGGAGCTTTGGTTAGCTTGAAATTTTAAATAGCAGTTTAGAACGAATAATTCATCCCTCCCCTCAAGATCTGTGCTCGTATACATGCATCTTTTGAACGTCTTCAATACTATCGGATCTCGCTACTGCGTTGACCTCTGCCTCACATTTCACCGAGGCGCAATTAATTATACAAGGATTTCCTCGTAGCTGGTATCATTTGCTAATGATGCACGAGTTACTGTATACAGCGCGCAAACAGGAATGTTCAATTAGGACTCTAGCGATCGTTAGAGCGGACGAGAGAGCTGTGTAATTCGCGTGCGAGCTTTATACGAAGAAAATTTCAATCTTGATTCGCTGTGGCTGTATAACATTTCCATTCAAAGGTGTAGCCGTGAAAAACATTTCGAAAAACATACACAGAGATTGAGCTGATTCCCGCAGGTATACACTACTCTCGTCTCATTTTTCAAGCTGACCTTTCCGCGCGCGGGTATTATACACAGAGATTCCATGGAGATTCTCTCGAGCTGCGCCTAGCGCCGCGGATTTAATTGGAGAATGCCGTGTGCTTCTTCTAATTACACCCGTCGAGCTTTGCTTCGAAAAACAAGTTTCTCTGAAAAAGAAATTCGATGGCCCTCTCGAGCTTCTCTCTGGAATTTTCGAAAAAAGGGCGCCAAACTAACCGTGGCAATTTCAACGTGCATGTAACAAAACAACGAGGCGCATTGTTCGAAAAGTCCGTTCGTTTAATTTACGCGCGCGAATTATCAAGATGAAAATTTCGCTCCGGCCTAGGCATGCAAATGGCCCTCGCCGACGAGAGTTCCTCTCCTTCAAGTGTCCCCCCGCCACCTCCTGGCAAAATACTTACAGTTATTACGAAACGAGTGTTTCCTGCATTAGTTTAATGAGTCGGGGACATTACCGAAGTTTCGCTTTCTTGAATTTAATTAAAAAGTAAGCCTTGAATCACTCGCTGACTTGTCGTGCTCGAGGACCTCAAGACGGATAAAAATGAGCCCTTTTCGTGAAGTTTCCCCGCGGGTGAGGGAAAAACTAAAAGCTTCCTTATCGAGCTGCATAACGCGCGTTAAAGGGCGAGGAAGTAATTAAAAAGAAAAAAATCCAATCTTTCGACGAAAAGGGTCAAGGATGAAAACTTTCGTCCTTATCAATCAGCATTACTCTCGACCTCATCGCCGTCGGAATTGTTTACGAGGATATGCAAATACGCAGGCAAAATGATCTGCGGGAGGCATCTTTCTCTCTCTCTCTCTCTCTCTCTCTCTCTCTCTCTCTCTCTCTCTCTCTCTCTCTCTCTCTCTCTCTCTCTCTCTCTCTTTCGCTCTCCATCAGACCGGCTATTTTTTCCCCATCTCGCGGTATTATCTTCATCTATCCATCCGACGACGACGACGTCTTTCCGCGACTCGAAGCCGCGCGCGGCAGTAATAAAAGTTGCTTTACTACGCTTAGGAATAAACGTCGGGTTTAACGAGGCCGGCTCTCTCTCTCTCTCTCTCTCTTTTCGCGGCAAGGGCCTTTTATGTTCCCCCAAGGACAAAGATATCCTGGCAGCCCTTTGGAAATTCGCGCGCGTGTGTCGGCCGAGCTCTTCGTGGAAATTATACTCTTTAAAACAGGGAATTTACGCTCGCCGCGGTCGCTAACCTCGGTTGTATTCCTTTGTTTTCTTTCTTTCTTTACTTGCAGTAGCCGAAAAGAGGCTGCTGGTTAGATCGTAAATGAGTCGCGTATATTCGATGTGCGATACTGTTTTAAACCTCGAATTTTTGATTATATTGTTTGAAGTAATAAAATACGCTCAAAATCAATTACAATACACTCCCGTGCGTATCGTACTGGTATCGAAAAAGTATATAAAAAAAACCAAAAACTCACGAATCCTCCCAATCCCCCAAAAAAGAATCCCCCAAAAATGGGCCTTATCGCGTGTTAATTCGGCAAATGAAAGGCCAGAGCAGCAGCAGTAGTAGCTCCGGCAAAGACACAGAGAGAAAGAGAAGTCGACGGCGGCGGCGGACACACAAAGCAAGTGGCAGTAGGCAAAGTAGGTCGAGGGGATTCTCGCTCCTGTACTGAAGCCCCGACGGAGCAGCCGTCCTGACATTAACGCACCTACCCCCTACTGCTCCGCGCGCGTATTATCTCGCGAGCGCGCGCTCACGCAACTCTCGAGTTGGAAAGTCTGATGGGGGGAGGGAGCACTTCCCGAGTACTCGCGACTATATATATATATACATATGTATATACACGCGCGTGTAGCATGCGAGCTGCGCGTCAAGTAGTTGGCGTGCGATTCCGCAGCTTAAATTCGCACTGGGACAAGAACTGCCGGCTCTCTGGCGTGTATACGTACGAGGATTTTACCTCTTCCCTCTACTTCTGCTTCTCGTGGTTGACTTTTTCAAGCCGCGTCTCGGGGAATTAACCGCTGTTTAGGCACACGACTTTCATCGGACTTGAAAATTACGCGCAGTTGAAACAACGGATTCGCGCGATCTTTCCTGAACACAAAGCAATGACGATCTTAAGGTGACGCATGAATCACTGTGCACACATGCATTCGTCGTCGTCAAATCAGCCCAACTAACTATAGCCGTGCGTGTATTCGATACTCGCTCTCGACACTGTCTCACCGACTGATGCAGCTGCGTCGGGCGTATATCCATCTCAAGAGTCACAGACAGACTCTGTGCGGTGGTTAACAGTACGTAATTGACGCCGAGGGCGACTCGCGCGTGGATCAATCGGCTGCAGATGTATCGGCACGTAAGAATCGACTCTGCGGTTTATAGAGACCTGACTGCTGCTGCATCGCTCGAGGCTATAACGGAATACGTTTCCTCGATGCTCACCCGATCGATTGATTCTTTTTCCTTTTGACTCCGTCCATCCGATTTTTCATACGTATACGAAGCAACAACGCAGCTAATTGGTCGGCCCGAGAGCGTATCTCCATAAGCCTCTAATAGCAGCAGCCCCTCTACACAACCGAATCGCGTCCACAGGCCGATGCATTAGCGAATGCATAGCACGTCGACCGCCGGCACCACCGGCTCTCTAAAAAAAACGAGCTAACGAAATTCCGGATAGTCTACACGTGCGCAAGCCGCACAGCGGTTATAGACCGTCGGAGTTTCCGATAATCGAGCTCGCGCCGAAAGACTACTATACGCGACGTCGACGCGAGGCTTTACCCAGAGAGAGAGAGAGAGAGACGTTTAATCGGATTTCCTCTTACGAAGCGCGCAGGACGTCTTGTCTAACTCGATAGACACCCCGCGTCATATACTTGTTGCAGTAGCTGCTCGAAGTAGGATCTCTCGGTTTAATGCACGTGCGGCGGAGAGTTTGTCCCTGCGGAGACTGCAGCCTCGGACAGACGTTTATCGCCGAGAGAGAGAGAGAGAGAGAGAGAGAGAGAGAGAGACAGACTATATAACGAAGTCTTGAGAGTTGCGTCACCGGGGAGGCGAGCGGTCACGCGTGTGCCAGAACTCTGAAATTTTAAAACGTTCGATTTTCGCTTAGCGCTCACAGCTCTCGAGAAAGGCAAAGCCGCACTGATTAAATCCTCATTACCATACAGGATGAAGTTGAAACGCATCGGCCATTGTTCCCGCGGTGCGACGTCCTCTTAGCGCGACGTTGGTGGCTCGGGATTAAGGAAATCGCGGAAAGTTTCATTAAATGGAGTTTCGAATTTCCCTCGAGTAATACCTACCATCGCCGAAGAATATACACCGGAATCTTCTATAGTTGTATCTATAGCACGGGGGACACACGTCGTACACGGCAAGCTGATGCAGCGGTAGCTCGGTGTATATAGGAGACAGGATAAATTATCGCTCCGAGCGAGCGACAAAAGTCGGGGAGATCTCTGCGCGACGAGTTCTCATGTCGCGGACGTGCTCTCCCGCGGCGAAGCGCGAAAACGACGCGAGACGCTGTTATATACTACCTGTGTGTCTGTGTGTGTGTGTGTGTGTGTGTGCGAACGACGAGATATAAATGTACGTGACTTATCGGTCACGGTCTCGCGAATCGGAAAGCGCGATTTCTTCTTTTTGGCAATGTTTGCATCGAAAACTCTCTTCGCCTGGAGTCAGAGAGTTAGGAATTTTTCCGAGGTTGCCTGTGGAAGCCGTGAATTATGACGGGTTTCGATATCTTATCGGAGCCACGCACTCTGTGTACATATGCTCGAATTTTAATAAAAAAAAAAATAACAATGTTATTTGGTACGGTGTATTTAATTTGCATGGAAAACATTACATGTTTTTATGTACTCAGTAAATATAGGTGTTTATATTTGATGGATTGCGTAACGCAAAAATTTTCGTTATGTGTTCAAGAATGCAGTGCTACGTTAATGAACTACATTATACAGACCTTGGAAAACGCGCAAACAATTTTTACGCGGAAAATTTCACGGCGGATGACTCACCGCTTGCAAGAGGAGAAACAAGTATTATTTTTGCACTTTAAAGCAGGCGCGCGAAATAAAATTACTCACTTGCCGAGCTTTGGTCAGCAATTAATTACGTGGGCGAATACTGCATGTGCAGCTTGATGGGCTGGAGCTCGTTGCAGGATTTTAAAAAAGCGCCACTTTTCATTATACACATTAAAACAATTGCAAAATTCTTACACTACCATCAGAGTAATTTAAAAGTGTAATTAATTTCTCCGATTGAATGGCCGAGCGAATATTCCGCGCTGTACTACATCCAAATCTCTGCGAGCGCCCCGAAATAAAACGCAGCGACGGTCATAAATGCCCACATCCTACCCATTAGACCCTTGGACGCAAAAAAAAAAAAACAATCAGATATCTCACTTACTAAGTAGCCGCAGCCAAGTGTATTAGCTGGAGTTGCGGAAAAAAGCTCGCAAAAAGCTGTCCAAGATAGCAGTAGGATGGACGGCGATATGAGCGAAAAAAAGGCCGAGAGATGGCACACAGCCGAGGAGAAGAAGAATAGAGAAAAAAAATAGAAGAAGCAGCAGCGCGAAGGAAGGAAAAATTAATGGCCTTGACCTGAAGACACCAGCAGAAGCTCGACTTTGGGGGTCGATCATCCATCTTGGCGCGTCATGCGCGGTCGGCGCGAGAGCTTTTTCGAAGGATTGACTTCTGATCGATCAATCTTCGCGCTCGCTCGCATTTTCGCGTATAGGCGCGTCAATTCCCGTAGCCTTAGCGCACGATATACTAGGGGGTCCGTCACGCGTACATGGACGAGGGAAGGAAGGTTCTTTTACGTCTGCACGTGAGCCTTTCAAAATATTCGCGCGAAGCCTTTGACGGTGCGGGAAATCGATCGTTATATGTATATGAGAGGGATATCAGATAGGCTGCTGCGGAGAGCTGCCAAAAAATTTCGGACATGTTGAAAGGGCTTCGGGATGAGGATCAATCGCGCTAATGCCTTTTCTCGCTGCGAATGACTGGCCGAGCAGAAAGCGAAAGCGATATTTTCAAGTGCGTATTTTTTTTTAAGAGAATTCGGGTTTCGAGGGCTTTGGAAGAGGCTGAAGTTTAAGTTATTGTATTGACGAGATAATTATTATTCAGTTTTAGCTATAGATTTTTCTCAAAATTGTTACAACGATGCGAAAAAACTGGAATCAAAAGAAACGCCGAATCGAATGTCAAAAAGCGGTATCTTTATAGCGTCCGCGTTATAAAATGATATTATCGGGCGTCCCGTCGTGAGAAAGTATGACTCATTGTTTATAGAAATAAGCCAAAGTTGCTTATAAAAGTCGTCAGTTTTTTTGATTCATCAGTAGTTGCTTACGAGTATTTGAAGCAAAATGTCCAAGTTTCTAGTATTCTGCCTCCTCGTTCTGTGCATCAGCGCTAGCTTGTATGCAGTTGGTAAGTATCAACATTTTGAGTAAATTTGGCTTTTGTAAAATATTGAAATTAAAATATGAAAATAAAAATAATTTAACAGAAGGTGCATCCCCTCGTCGGTGTCTCAAGCGTAATCAAGAATGGAACAATTGTGGTACACACTGTCCTCTTAAATGTGGACAAACCGAGATAGGCCCATGCACTTTGGTAAGATTTTTATAAATGTTGAATCTGAAACGAATGAAATATTTACCATTTTTACAAGTTTTGATGTTTTTGAATACACAGTTTTGTCTTTTTGAATTGTGATAAACCACATAAATTTTTTATTTTTCAGCAATGCGAAATTGGATGCCAATGCGTAGCTGGCACCGTACTTCGTAAGGACAATGAGTGCGTTCATCCTAAGGACTGCTAAATTACTTTAACTAAGTAATACCTACATAGAATAATTCATGATATTATGTTATACGCATATACAATAAAAGCAAATTATATTAAAAATATATTTGACTCATCTAAGTTATTCTGAATTAATTACATGTCCTTAAGTAAACCTTTTCTTTCCTAAAAATGATGTTTACTATAATTATTACTTATATTAAATTTGTATCTGAAACATAATTCATAATTAATCTATAATTGTATAGGTTGACCCATTAAAGAAATATTGAAGCCACATTGATTAATTGAAATTACCTAACTTCAAAATTTGTACCACTCTACGGTTTCTCTAAAAAGTAAAGTTGACTAAAACGATACCCTGGTTGATTGTCTTTCAAACGGCGGTAAATTTATAAATTAAAACTAAAATTTAAAGCGCGCAGAGCATGCATAAATGCATCTAGTTCGTTAAAAATGAAACTGGAATGATTATTATAGAAATTTATAGATAGAATAAAAATACATGCATTTATTTATTGTAGAGTGAGAATTTTTAAATTCATGCCATAAATATCCAATTCTTGTTATAAAAACAAAATATACAATAAAAATTATGATACCACGCAAAAGTGTCGATGAAACAAAAAACCGATGACATTTGTTTAATTTTTTAACCATATGCCCTTAAGTTAGCCTCTACGAGCTTTATGTGCTATTAGATCAAACAAAACGCAGTGTTTCGATATTTGCTATATGATAAGAAATCATTATAGATTTAATTTTTAGGTAAGCGTACCATGGATAGGTTCGCTCTAACAAATGTGTGGTACTCTTCTATACTATTTTTAAAATTAAATAAATAAAATGTACGTAGCATTTTAGTAAAGTAGACAAAAAAATCTGGTTGTGGTCAACTGTTCCTGAAAAATTGCAATTTTTTTACCAATGGTTGGCCAGCAGTCTGTGAAATTTTTACCAGTGTCTTAAGCACAATGCGAAATTTAGTATATCAGCGCTTTTTTATTTGAATCACAATGTGCACGGAGAAAAATAAAACGTTGCGCTTACACAAAATTTAAGTAAATGCAACCTAAATTGTTCAGTAACGGCTGTTAAATAAATCTAACTGAAATCGCTCACGTAGTAATAACTGAATGAACAGTCGGTAACTAACTCCAGTACTAAATAACATTTGTGAATGAAAACTGCATGATAGATATTATTACTATGCTCGACATAGTCTTAGTCATAGTTGGTTTGTAAAACCAACAAAATAAGGTCATATAATCTTACTCTAAAAAAGAGAGGAATCATCATTCTATTCGTTCTCTGATTGGTCATCGATTGGCCAATAACATTACGAGATAGATGGCGGGACGCGCGTGATAATTTATTTCTAACCTATAAAAATGTTTAATATAAAAAGACCATGCTCGGCTGTGCCGCGAAGGAAACTTGGGCAGAAGTTTTAAGCATAGGGAAGGGTGATCAGGGCGCAGATCTGAAGCTCTTTATGTCTCGTCTTAGATGAGACAGACTATATTGCATATTTATATATCTCTTTCTTTCTCTCCCAGTCTCTCATATCTCACGCTACACCATACTAGTATACTTTTTTAGGTTAGGTGCACCGCTCCTTTTCGCTGTCGCACGCAGTCAAGTAGATTTTACTGAAGTCTGTGCAGTCGCATCTACTGAACAGGCGTTTCTGAACTGACTTCAGTAACCGCAACGGTTTATTTTTCTCCGTGCGTACATATAGAAAGTCAAATAATCGAAAATCTCTATGAAAAAGGGCTTGATGTAAGAGGATTGTAACTAAATTGTACAACGAAATATCAAATTGCGTATCTTGCACCGAAGAGAAAGCTTAATCTGAAATTCAAGTTTAGCGGATGGTTTTTGTAAAATCAACAATGCTATCTTTACAACCGTTCCGTTATAAAATATTTTTATGAGACTTGACAACAATAAAATTATATTACTCATTGTTTATAGAAATGCGATTGTGGCAGATATAAAGGCTTCTTTCCTCGTGATGGCAGTAGTTGCTCGCAACAGTTTGTAAAAAAATGTCTAAATCTATTGTACTGTGTCTCCTTGTTCTGTGCATCAGCACTAGTCTGATTGCCGCTGGTAAGTATCGAAAATTTTAGAAAAATTTGCATCTGTCAACTTTTTAATCAAAATTTAATAAAAAATTGTTTAAAACAGACTATGCATCCTCTCGTCGTTGTCCCAAGCGTAATCAGCGATGGAACAATTGTGGTACCGCTTGCCCTCTTAAATGCTCGCAATTGAAACCAGTACCATGCACCAGAGTAAGTATTCAAAAAAAAATGTAGTGTCAAATAGATATTTTTCTCAAATGTGTAAAAATAGAATTATTAACCAAAAATTGAAATTATACAATTCGTTTAATTTTCAGCAATGCGTTATTGGATGCGAATGTATTCCTGGCACCGTCCTCCGTAAAGACAATGAGTGCGTGCGCCCAAAGGACTGCAAGAAAGTTTAGACTTAATACTTGCAAAGAATATTATGTAACAAGCTTATCAACAAGCAATAAAATCATTTTACTATCAGCATAAACAACTCGACTGACGAACTTTTTTTCAATATTTAACCTCAAATTATCCTCACAATATTGCGGTGATAAAGATTTCTTGTTTGATTTGCAATTGTACTGTAACAAATTAAGGAGACATCTTTTTAAAGAACAATGACCTTTTGATTTCGATTTGCATTTTTACATAGCAGATCTTGACTTTTAACACACAGGAAATGTCTCTATCCCATGCTGAAATTTCCTGTTAAAAAATACTAGCTTTATCAATTCCATCCCCTACTTCGCTGTACCCATCCAGAACAGCGAATAAAATAGCTCTCACCCCTATCCAATCCAGGACACTCTTGCTAAAACTAATTGATAGGACCCAATGAAAGAAAAAAAAAATAACAATCGAGCTATCAAACTTCGCTAATTCCTCCCGCGCATAAATCTGCTCAGGTCACGCACAGCGCGCAAAGCTTTTTGTCTGTTTGCTCGGCCAGAACAGAGCAGGAGGGTAGCAGTATAGGCGATATATACATCGAAGGCGCGCGCGAGAATAGAGCCTGGCGTGCCGGCCGATAATAAACTTTGGTCGCCCCGCGGTGAAATGAGCCGAGAAGTGTTAACTCAACTCGCACGAGCGGCGATATGATGAAGAAAGAGCGGTATATAAAGCTGAGAGATAGGGAGGGCACGCTTGTAAGGGAGGTCAGAAATGTTCACGATTGATACGTCATCCATACAAATCGCACGTGTCTCGAGTTTCTGATTCCACTTCGCATAGCACGCGCAGTAAAGAATTTAAAAAATACACACTTCGAGATTCGCTATATACAGCTCGAAAACCGCAATCAAGCCTCGCAGTAATTATTCCTCTAATAAATTCAACGACCCTATATTTCTCTCTAATCTCGGCGATCTCCTAAAAAGAAATCCGAAGCACAAAAAGCAACTACACACAAAGCGTACATACGAGCCTGTCGACCTCGACCGCGCGCGCGTATAAAGCTCGCGAGACGCCCTTCGCAGCTCATCAAGGGAAGCGCTCTTAAAACTTTTTCCAGTATGTACAGCGCACGCTTGCGGCCCTGATTAGCATTTTTTTTCCTCCGCCACGACTTCCCCTATTCCGCACTACAAGTGTCGATCGCTGCACTACGCTTATCTGCCTGCGGATTTAACGGCGCATACACGCGGAAACCGGCTCGGGAGCGTAAAAAGCCAGCGGGGGCGATAAAAGCGGAACAGCCGGTGTTTCTGCACTTTTCACGCTCGGACGAAACAGCTTTTGATGATCGATCTTTAGCGCGAAGTGTTACTGCGATGCTGATGAATTTTTTAGCAGATCCTTCGTCTGTTGTGGCCGTCGTTTCTGGAGCGGAAGTTCAATTAGACGATGAACGCGGTAAAAGTTAAAATTTGAGAAACTTTTTGAAAAATACGAGGGAAGAAGAAAGTTTCCCGCTTCGAAAATGCAAACGGCTCCGAAAACTCCTCTCGCGCGTATAATACTAAACCGAGAGAAGCTTTCGGCGAAGTATAGGAGTGAAAATAAAGACTCCCGCAGAAAATCCTCTTCCGTCCGGTTAACGAGCTATACGCCACCGCCAGAAAGCGGGGTCCGAAAAGAATGAGAGAGAGAGAGAGAGAGAGAGGCGCAGAATGATGTATGGAGTTACGCGGGGACGACAATTTCGCCGTGTAATGCGCGCGGAGATGACGCTGATACAATTTATCGACGTTCCGGGACGGCCTCCTATCCTTTGCCCGTTATTATTGATAACGACGCCTGTTGAATGACACACTAACACACGTGCAGACGCATGCTCGGAAATTCCGAGTAAAACGAGGCCCGTATGAATTGATGAAGGGTCGCGATAAGAGGGAGCGTTTTGTTAGCCGGCGGCCATTTACGCTAGGCGCTCGTTTATTTTTCTTCTCTCCGCTGAGGCCGCTGACCGTCCGCGTGTTTTCCCTTTGTCGCCGTCGTCTTTTCGCATGCGGAAGTATAGACGAGACTAGTGCCGCTGGGCGGAGGGTTTTATGGCGGGAAATCGTTTCTTTAGGACCTTTTCCTCTATTGACGCGGTGTTTTCTTCGAGACGAATTGACAGATCTGTCTATTGTCTCCTCTCGTGCGGTTCCAAAAGCCGCTGGCTATTTTTGGCACTGTGGACACACGCTTATCTTGATTTGGTGCGCTAATGTTATCTTACGAGGAAGTGCATATACACTCCGGCGGGGATTATTGCAGCTTTCTTTTACCCTTGACAATTTTGGTTGATGCATGCACGTTGAATGTACGACTTGTTAAAATATTTAGCGGTGCATTATCGATTTTGTTTTATGGTTCACTTTGTTATTGGAGGCTTCACCTTGCAGCGTGCACTCGATAATTTTTTTTTTCCTGTAAAGCGCACTTACATTTGTTTGCTTGTGTTTCTTTTTTTAAAACAAAGAAACATTCCAGCTACGTTAACGTTGGTTTCTATCGAACTTTGAATTCCTGGGATAGAAATGTAGCAATGTATGAACTGCATGCACATTTATTGAAAAGACATTTTTCCACTATATTGTGCAGTGATTTCCCTGATATCCTCAATACTTGCATAGTTATTAGTCAGCGTAATTTACAGAAATGTACTTCCCAAGAATATCGAAAACAGGAAAGAAATTCTTGGTGATATGTACACTTCAGTATTAAAGTAATAACAGTTATTAATAGCAGTTTAAGATAAGTAATTTAATACTCCAAAAAGAGTGATGATACGAAATCTCATTCTTTATTCTAGAGCTTGCTGTAGTAAATACAAATCGGCGCAAATAATTATACTTGCAAAAACAACGCATAATGATCAAACTAACGCTTCAGACTTAAAATAATTGCTTGTGCAAAACGTTAACAAAACATATTATAAGACAAACTAGGAAAACTCAAATAGAAAGTATAACGTTCAGTTCTCTACAAAAAACTACAGGCTATCTTTATGAGTGCGAGTAATTATAAAACGGTTTATCATTGAAAATGTTACTCATTATTCCGAGTCGTATATTTTTCGAGGCTTCTATTTTCCTTCACTTAGGCATTATTCGTTAAGAAACAAACAATAAATTCAAACAAAATGTCCAAACTCATCGTAATGTGTCTTTTTGCTCTGGGCATTAGTGGCAGTCTGATAGCCGTTGGTTCGTATGGTTTTCATTTGAATTAATTTGATTTATCTATAATTGTCGATCGCTCAATGTTTAATGAAAAAAAAAAATGTTTGAAAACAGATGCTGCAAGTAATCGTGCTCGGTCAAAACCTAATCAAGCATGGACAAGTTGTGGTTCTGTTCACCAAGCTGCGTGATTTAGATGATTTCGTTTTATTTTCTGTTTGCAGCAATGCGTGATTGGATGTCAATGTAAGCAGGGATACTTTCTAAACAATGAAGAAAATTGCGTAAAGCCAGAGCACTGTTAATTCCAATACTCAATAATCATGAATGACTTAATGCTTTATAATTTTTACCTAGACAGAGATCAATAAAAACGAAAAAAAAAATTTTTTAAATTACAGATAATGTTTCTGTATCTACATTATTACGAGTCGACAACTAATACACTAGCTTGAAAGAACAACGCACAATTTTCAAAATATATTGGCAAAATAATTGCTCGTTGAAGAAAAAACGATATCTTCACGCAGCAAAGTGAATTTTCCTGCGTCGTGTAGAAAAACAAGCTTTAAGACAAAGGAGGAAAAGCATCGAAGGAATACTTAGTGAACAGATTAAAAAAACAACAGCGCTATCTTTACGAGTGTATATGTTCGTTATGGAATACTTTATCAGACGTGCCATCATTGAATATGTTTCTTATTCCGAGTTTTGGTATATAAGCTTCTATTTTTCTTTGCTAAGGCAATAGTCTCGTGCAAAGAATATTAGAAGCAAAATGTCCAAGCTCGTTGTATTGTGTCTCCTCGTTCTGTGCATCAGCGCCAGTCTGATAGCCGTTGGTGGGTATAAATTCAATGATTTCGTATTCACCATTAATGGCTCTCATGAAAAAATAATGTTTGAATACAGATGCTAAAAGTCGTCCTTGCTGCCCTAAGCCTAATCAAGAATGGACAACTTGCGGTTCTGCTTGTCCACCAAAATGCGAGGATAAAGAACCAAAATTTTGCACACTAGTATGTTACGTTAACATTAATTTTTAGATTGAAAGACCAAAAAGTGCATTAGGATGATTTCGTTTTATTTTTTGTTTGCAGCAATGCATAATTGGATGTCAATGTAAGCGGGGATACCTTCTGAACAATGACGGCAAATGCGTAAAACCAGAGGATTGTTAATTCCAACTCAATTATCATAAACGGATTAATACTTTATAATGTTTACCTATAGTTAGAGACCAATAAAATAGAAGAATAAAAAAAAATTTGTTGCAGTGAATCAAATGCACATGCTATCTATAAATATCCAGTCCTTTATAATACAAAAATTATCCCAATTTTCAACTTTAGCATCAAAAATACGATCCATTTTGGTTTTTTGGTATTGGTGTTATTGTCATTAAACTTTCCAACATACACAGTTTACTACTAATCTTCGTATAAACATTTTCTATATATAAAAAAAGTAAATGAATTTTGCATTTTTATCGGAGAAAAATTATTATTCGAAGCTAAAAATTAAAAAAGAACTGAAGAAAGAGATGAAGTACACTGGAAAAATGCCAGCTGATTTTCAGTTGGAAATATGTCTATTTTTGCACAATTATAGTATACGCCCTGGTAAAAAATTCACCAGATTTTCTGGCCACATCACTAATTAGTGCCCAGAAACCTCTGGCGACAAATAGTGGGCAGAATTCTGATTTACTTCTGGCAAAGGTAAAGAGAGGCTGATTTGAGGTTAGGAGGTTAGGACGAGCATACACATATTGATATGCGATAACTACAGTTACTTTATTTTATTTAATACAGCCCTATTCTATATAATCTCTGCAAAGATCATATGATACGCGTACACTTCGCTTTATTCCACCCTAACTGAATTGTCATGGAATTTTATTTCATTAAGACATGCTATCTGAGTAGACAAATTAATAGGTATTGTTTATATTAGCATGAAAATAGTGCAAAATGTCTTGCCTAACAAAACTAAACTGAAAATATACCATTGGAACATTTATGTCACTTGTCGAGTACATGATATAAAAATTTCACATTTGGCATCGGTGATTAGGACCAAAATCTCAAATCAGCCTATTCAAATAATGGATTTGAGTTTAAATTATTTAGCAGCTTTTGGCATAGTTTTGATATTAAAGTAAAGGTTATGTTTTAATAAAATTTTAGGATATATCATAAAAGCTTATTTCAAGCCAAAATAAGCTGATTAATATGTTTATTTTTAGCTTCTGAGATAAGCTTATTGTTATTAAGCTAATTGATGCGTAAGCTAATTTTTTATACCAGGGTAGCTTTACAGATTCATTGAAAAAATCTTTCTATTTTATGCTGCACTAGATTCTCTGATATCCCAGCTTTCACTCGCAAAACGTGCTTTGTTAAACACAACAAACGAAAATTCCTAGTAATACGTATATTTCTGTAATAAAGCCATAAGAACATGGCCGTATTTATAGATAAGATCTCAAAACGAACAATTCGACAAATTCCGTTCTTTACTCTAGAGATTAGTATTGTTTCTGTATCTGCATAATTACGAGTCGACAACTAATATACTAGCTAGAAAGAACAACGCACAGTGTTCAAACTATATTGGCAAACACTTGGAACGATTTATATTTATACGAAAAATATTTGCTCGTTCAAGAAAAAAACGATAACTTCACCCAACAAATTGAATTTTTCTGCGTCATGTAGAAAAACAAGCTTTAAGATAAAGGAGAAAAAGTATCGAAGGAATACTTAGTGAATGGATTCAAAAAACAACAGCGCTATCTTTACGATTGCATGTGTACGTTATGGAATACTTTATCAGACGTGCCGTCATTGAATATGTGTCTTATGCCGAGTTTTTGTATATAAGCTCCTACTTTCTTTTGCTAAGGCATCAGTCTCTTGCAAAGAATATTTGAAGCAAAATGTCCAAGCTCATCGTATTGTGTCTCCTCGTTCTGTGCATCAGCGCCAGTCTGATTGCCGTTGGTGGGTATAAATTCAATATTTCGTATACATTATTAGTGGCTAGATGTCTCATGGAAAAAAATGTTTGAATACAGATGCTGAAAGTCGTCCTTATTGCCTAAAACCTAATCAAGAATGGAATAATTGTGGTACCGCATGTCCGAGAAGGTGCAATCAGCCACCACCCCGAATCTGCACACTGGTAAGTTTATAACAATGATTTATCTGTAGAAAGCACAAAGAGCGTTTTAAACATATTGCGTTTATTTCTTTTTGCAGCAATGCGTGATTGGATGTCAGTGTAAGCGGGGATACCTTCTGAACAAGAACGGTGATTGCGTGAAGCCACAGCACTGTTGATTCCAATACTCGATATTCGTGAATAAAGCGATACTATGTAATTTGAAACAGGTCTCAGAGGTCAATAAAAGCATTCAATAAAAACCAAATACACGTCTCAACGCTTCATTCGCACCTGACCCAAATAAACTATGACAAATTCAAAACATACAGACTAAAAGCTGGAATTCTCTCGTTTCAGAATCAGCTAAGCTCCAGGACATCAGAGTAATCAAGTGCAGGATAGGTGGCTCGTCGTCACGACTGAGCAGGCTCTCGTCAGCCTTTGGTCGAGGCTGAGTGTCATCAGCGAGAGATAGACAGTCTCGATGCTGCTGCCGAGCAGTCCGGTGATTATCCTGGGAAACGCCTGCGCGAAAGAGTCCCGCATCACTACGTGGTCATTGACGAGATGCCGCCGCAAGCGAGTCGCAGCTCGAAGCTGCCACAGCTACTACTTGGAGGCCGATGAGGTTACTGGTGCTGGCTGGGCGCTTTGGGATGATGCTCCGGTCATCCGGTTAGAGTCGTATGGAGGGGCCAGACTTAATAAGTACAGAGAGCACCTGGCTTCTGAACCTGACGCCGCCGATCGCGGTTGCATCAGCCGCAGCCGAGCACAGCTCCGACAGCTTCTTCCGGGGATTCCCCGGCAAGAACTCGCCGTACACTACCACACGGGTTGGTATTATGCCTACGCTCACCTGCGACATACCTGTACATCCTTACCTTTTTCTTTTTTATTTGGCGATTTCTTCGAGGAAAGTTTTTGAGGCGAAATGCTCGCGAGTCGGCTTGGTTTGTTTTAAAAACAAGCGCTGTAT
This sequence comes from Trichomalopsis sarcophagae, assembly GCA_024372645.1. Lineage (NCBI taxonomy): Eukaryota > Metazoa > Arthropoda > Insecta > Hymenoptera > Pteromalidae > Trichomalopsis > Trichomalopsis sarcophagae. Next base: position 1,009,463 of record QLSS01000008.1, read on the forward strand.
TCGTTCGCGTCTTCTAAGAAAGTTTTCGATAAAGATATTCAAGTATGAAAAAAGAATTCCCACTACGAGCACGACCTATACCGACGCAGCCTCAAAACGTCATTCCTCTCAATTACAAAGCGTCATGAACTTGACATTGCGCTCGCGCGTATACACATCTGAACGACGGAACATCCATCTGATTGCAGGCAATTCTACTAGCTCTGGTACTCGGAAGCATAATAATCGGCACGGTAATCGGCAACATACTCGTCTGCGTGGCTGTGTTCCTGGTGAAGAAGCTGCGCAAGCCCTGCAACTACCTGCTGGTCAGTCTGGCAGTGAGCGATATCTGCGTCGCTCTCCTCGTTATGCCAATGGCCATGCTCTTTGAGATAAAGGGCAGTTGGTCCTTCGGGCCCACCATGTGCGAGATCTGGGTCAGCTTCGACGTGCTCAGCTGCACCGCCAGCATTCTCAATCTCTGCATGATATCCGTCGATCGGTGAGTCCATTCATTTAACTGCACTCTACTATATAGGTATATACATGTGACTCATCTACTCGTTACGCGATGTCATTGAGAGTCTGCACGTCGCAAGCTCTCGTTATTAGTTCATTCGAAAATCGTTAAGGAATACTGATGATGTCATACTCGTTTCTTTTAAGCACCTCCTAAAAATGAGACATGTCCCGGAGCGATAAACGATAAAAAATGGCACATCGGAGAACACGTATCCTTGGAGAAGAACCTTCGTTTCATAGGAAAAAAAAAACGCCGAACAAAGACTGGAAAGATGGGTACGAAGCGTCATAACGCCGTGAAATTTGCATTTTACGCGCGGGACGCATCTGACCACGCAGTGAAAGCCAAAGTGTCGAACTGAGACTATAAAGTTTTATCGGGCGAAAGCTTCTCTTTATCCGACGGCTGCCTCATGGCCTTCAATCTTTGCCTTCGGAGATCTCTCCAATTCAATCCATCTACGAGATGTGTGTATAAAATAAATGTGATTCAGCTGACTCTTTTGTACACAAGTTTGTAACAACGATTTTACAAAAATACACGCATAACAGCCAACTTTCCACATCCACTCAGTTCTCGAAACTTCTCTACACATGAGTCGCATCTCGGGCGAGCATCAGAAAATCCAAAAAAAAAAAAAACCTACTCGAAATCCCTCTCCAACTTTTCTCTCCCGAAACTCCACGCAAATGCGCGCGAACGTAGATCCGTATCACCAACAGAGCGAGAGAAAATAAAAAATCAGACGCGAGAAAAAGCTCCGAGAGGGTTTAAAAAATCACGGCGAACTTTCGCCGAAAGATAAACTTTCCAAAGCTCCGGAGACGCATCTTTCGCAGCGTGTATGTGAAAAAAGTAAACAATGCAATCCATCCCCCCTTTTTCCTCGAGTTCCCCGCATCTCAGCATAGGCAGTAGGCTGCTCGCAAGCCGCGAATTAAATACTTATTGGGCACAGAGCTATTCGGGTCAAACGGCAATTTGAGGCCGAGACTAGTCGCGCCGGTTATTGCCGGGCACGCGTCTGTTGTGCCGAAGCCGAGATGTACCTATACACCGAGTCGTACACGCCGGTACCGACGATCCGCCTGGTCCCGTTTTTTGTTTGCTTTCTGTTATTCTTTACAGCCGCTGAATTATTATTCTTACGGAGAAGCTGTGTTACGTGATTGCTTTGAATTTCCGCGGAACGGAAATAGACCGAGCGCACGCGGGACTGAAATTAACCCAGAGCAACGAGTGCGATCTATTAATTTAAAAAAAAAAAAGGGGGGAGAGGAAAATGTTTGGTCTTTGTTGCGAGGGAGAGAAAAAGCACCGGCACAGTGCAGAGAGGAGAGAAAAAATTCGTCCCGCGAAATAATGGCGAAACCTCGAGTTTCAAACGACGTTGTTTATGCACCGCGCGCACACACGAGCGGTGTACACGCGGAGATATACGCTTTCGGATTTTTTCTCGAGTTTCGCTTCAAAGAAATTCGCGCATACACGTTTGTCGCGAGATATTAAGTTACAATGAAGGGGTGAGTTGTTTTCTTTTAATTTTATGCATTACAAGCAAAATTCTCTGCACAATGGAAGCTCAACTTTTGATATACTCTTATTTCCGTCTCCTCAGCGGTCTCTTTTTTCCACAAACTCCGGTATACATCAACGCGAGAAACTCGGCGAAAGAAAAAACGAAACTAGCCAAACAAGCTTGTATAGTCTCTGCATTGTGGAGGATGGAACAAAGCGCTGTAATATTACAATGACGAACGCGTTCAACAGTTGCCTCCTTGTAACACATATAGACAGAAGAATGGAGCGTCGTCTGAATACGAGATAAGTGACGGCGCGAGGGGAAATGGAAGTTTAGTTGCAGCTCGAATCTTCGGCGCAACTTGCGTCGAATGAACAAAATATGAGAATCCGACTCGACCCAGTTTCGTGAAATTTCTCTTATTCTCTCCGTATTGTCATTGCGTCGAGACGTCGCTATTAACGCTGGAAATATGACGTTCTTGTGCATGAAATCACTGCAATCATCCGAATGGCAGAGTATAGTCTTTTGCGAGTGCATTTAACGCGTTTCCATAAATCGTCTGTTCGAGAAGCTTTAAAATTCGATTTCATCAAGTATACGCGTACACATCAGCCACTTGGACTAATTAACAGGAAAAGAACAGCAGCAGCTGCTGCAGAGTCTTGTTGGCTTAACGAGAGCCGACGAAGCGCCATGGAATAATATCCCCGACTTGACTGAGCGTATGAAAATTCTCCCTTGCACGGGGGGGGGGGGGGGTAAATCACGTTGACGGCACACGTGTACGGTATACACACACATACACGCGTGTATAAGCCAGCTCGGTCGCTCGGTCGTTTGCTCGCGCGTTTAATTAACTCGATTTTAAAGCGTCGACGCCGTTGCCCGCGCTGATGCTGCTGCTGCTGCTGTTCTTCCTGACGCTCAATTCCAGACCATCCACCCTCGGTGTGTATAATACGCGTCCTTTCTTTGCGTTTGATTGGTTTTCAGTTGGCCGCGCACGAGAGCAGGTGCGGCTTTGGCTGTTAGCGGGGCTAATTGTTGTTGAATAGATATTGTGCTGCTGGAAATAGACAGTTTTGAGTCGATTTTTATTACACTCTCGAAAAATTGTCCACTCGATCGATCAACAACAACGGCTATAATTATCTACACTGTCACCGTGTACAAAACAAACAAGATAATCTCCAGTCAGTTACGGTTAATTTTCGGCTCTCCTCACCCGAAAAATCCACTTTGCTGCAGCTAGTCGTCACAGGTCCGCATCGTCGCATCTCCCTCTCGCTGCTGCTGCTGATGCTGCTGGTGTGTCACGCGCACCACCGGCGAAACGTCAATGTCATCACGTCCGATATCGGTTTTAATTAACCCAAACTCAAGCGCGACGCTCCGCTGCGTCTCGCGTACATAACGCGCGTACGTCCATCTGTCAGCAGCCACGAATTACAATCGTCGTTCGCAAATGTCTGTATGGCTGCCCGAACGCGCTCTATCGCTTCGGTTATTCGATGATCTCTCGCACTTTAATTTCTTAGAAACCTTTTCACTCGACGACTCGAGTATTTTCCAATTTTAATCAAGGCGACACGCGTCTGGGTACAAGTTTTATGCGCTTCCGAATTGAAAACTTCCCGTCTAACTCTAAAAAGCAATAAAGGATCTCGCGCAATTTCATCCAATCGTGCCGAAACCAAAGAAGGAAGGAGGAAAACAGAGATGAGTATGAAAAATACCGAGCGCGCGAGGGCGAAGCCGCATAATGTATTTAAGCGAGCGGCGGAGGATCAGAGAAACAAGATATTCCGCGAAGCGTCGCGCATCTCGTCACTCGCGCTCGGCTATAAGAGAGAGAGAGAGAGAGAGAGGAAAGAGGATGAAAAACTCCTCGTCGTCTTCCTGACGCGCTGACTCGAGTCGACGTGACGCTCGTCCGTCCCGGAATTTGACGGAATTCGGAAAAGTTCGATAAGACGAGAGTTGTTTCCTGGGAAGCTCCTCTTCGATTTTATAGCCGACGCTCGTCGTCACTCTCTCGGTTCTCTAGATTATAAAAGTACTTGTCGTTTGATTACTCTGCTGCTGCTACGTCTACTCTGTCGCGTCAGCCATACACGTATATACGTTTTAACGCTGTATAGGCAGAGAGAGATGGAGAGTTTATGTAGGCTGGGCTTATACGACGCAAGTGAGTGATTTATCGCGACAATGTTGAAGTCGCTCGTAAAACGAATTTACACTCGCATTAGTTCGCGCGTTGATTTTCGCCTGTTAGAGAGATAAGTCGGACCGATTTGTCTCGGCTCTATACGTATGTACGCGTATATGGATTGCAAAAGACGAGAAATTTTCATTTCCATCGCACGCGTTCGACTTATTTTTTATCGCCTCGAGCTACACCGTCGTTCTCTTGAATGTTCGGGCTACTCCCCGGAATTCGCGATTTTTCAACAGCGAGGGAATATCGATCGAACCCGCGGGCCACGAAATTTTGTTTGCCGACGCGCGCGTGATTCATTTTACACGGCGCGAATATTCCTGTAATTTTTAGGTTCTTCTCGAGCTGCGTATTTTCGGGGCCACTTGAATGTAACCACGGAATTATCCGACGGATGAATATTGACGGGGGAAATATCGAACGTCGTTAAAATTCGAAAAGTGGCGCGCTTTTTAAATTTTATTGCGTGCTGTCGAAAAACCTCGTGAAATTCTCGCCACGGCTATAACGTTCGAGATTTTTATACGTAATATCGCCGCGCATTTTAAATTCGATAAATCTTCGCTATTCTCGCGTGTCACTTTTATGAGATTCACTCGAATAAAAAATCAGAAATTTACGTATCGCGATCGTGATATTTATTAAAACGAATTTTACAAGAAAATGCAATGGTCGAATCGCGACGACGTGAAAGATAAAAAGATTCGCTCTTCCATCGAATCCCATATACCACGGCAATCTGTCCTCGATTCGCATTATCTCGCGAGTACAGACTATACTCGTCCAAGTGAACAAGCATACTTTCGCTCGTTCGTATCGGACGTCTCCGAGCACCGCGGCGCTATATACGAGTGTGTAATTCTACCAATTAAGCTAGCACTCGTCGCAAGCCCTTTTCCGTTCCGCGCTCTCGGTAAAAGTGTCATACAGAGAGGCGCACTACGAGCTGCGCATATTGGATTTCGCGAATCAGTCCGGCATAGACGCATGAAATTTTTTCCCTTCGAGAGAGCAGCTTTTGCAAAGTTTTTTTTTTTTTCTCTCCCGAATTAGCGAATGAAATCTGATTTCAACAGCATCGTATGCTCGTGTAACGGAAAACCCTGGAGGTTTCGAGTTGGATGCGCCTACGCGATTCTCCGTTCCGTAATCATGAAACGATCGTTAACTCGTTGCAGGTACTACGCGATCTCGAAGCCTTTGGATTACGGCGTGAAGAGGACGACGCGTAGGATGATCATCTACGTGGCCTTTGTGTGGCTGGGAGCGGCCTGTATCAGCTTGCCACCGCTGCTCGTCCTCGGTAACGAGTACACCGAGACGGAGGACGGCTTGTCGCATTGCTCCGTCTGCCAGAACTTCGGATACCAGATCTACGCGACCCTCGGCAGTTTTTACATTCCCCTCTTCGTCATGATACTGGTGAGTATAAGTCTCAATAATGACGCCGCACGCCGGCAGAACAAATAAACTCGAGTCACGTTTCGTCGACTTTTTTAATTAGAATTTCCGACGGTCTTCTGCGCGTAGGCGTCGATTGTGTTTCTTCTTCCACTAGTCTTCGGAGAGTCGTTTGATCAGCGGATGTTTACCCTCGGGACGTATTTTCACACTCCTTAATTACCGCGCAATTAAGCCGAGGACATCCGTCACGGGACTTAACGAAAATTACGGGAATTTTCACCCGCGAAATGTAGATCTCCTCCTTCTCCCATCTCTCTGTGGAAATCCACCGCAGGGAAAGTAGCGGAGAAAAATATCTGATTAAAGTAAATGCGGTCATCGCTCAAGCCAAATGTGCAGTGCGCGGCTCTCTCTCTCTCTCTCTCTCTCTCTCTCTCTCTCCGCAATTCCGAGCGAATGTCCCGTGTAAATCAATCCAATTTTCCCGCGGGACGTAAGTTATGCGCTACTTCTTGAGTCACTTGCGCTGGCTGAAAGTGCTTCTGCGGAATATATCACGGAGATGATTCCGAAATTGTTTAACACGCGCGAAATGACGGCTCGCATTGTTACGACAGATACGCGTGTCGGCCGATAACACGAAATGCTAAATCACAGCAAGGCTTACGCGCATATCAATCTCGAAGGTCCTGTAAATTATCCCAACAATTCCGCGACTCAATTACGCGATTCTCGCATGTACTCCCGGCCCATATACAATATATCGTCCCGCGCCTTATCGGCGGCGCAGCCTTCCTTCCATTGTCCAGTCTCTGGACCCGAGAGACGCATTGTTCGAAGCGCGCTGCACACGTGTACATCGAAGGTTCCGCGTCGCATGGCGGTCGATTGGAATTTCCTAATTGCTGTTATTACTCTCACGACAGGGCTTTGCGACCCTTAAGCCTCACCCTTCAATGGAACCGAATAAAAATCGAGAACACCCACGAATATTCATTACGGTCAGCGAAGCTCGCACGGAAAGCTCCAGCTGGATATATATACAACGTGTAAGCGAATTCACACAGGTGCGCGCGCGCGCGTCAGCGAGCCTCGCGCTCCGGCAAATACGGACAATGATATTTCGGCGACGCGTGCGTAAGCTTGCACTAATCCAATCCGATGGTCGTTCTATGCGATCTGCCAATCACGCGGGGACAGTGGCCTCTGCTCAACGCTCGGAAACATCTTTGCCCTTTGATCCGTGCACGTGATTCGATTATCGGCTTAACACTCGGCAACGCGTGGGTGAACGAGTAAGAAGCGCCAGCCCTCGAGATCGGGAGATAAGCGGGTAATTGTGGACGATTGATGTGTTTTCAATTCGACGTTTTCTCCTCTTTTTAAGGTCTACTACAAGATCTTCTGTGCGGCTCGGAAGATCGTGCTGGAGGAGAAACGCGCCCAGAGCCACCTCGAGGCTTACTGTCACTTGGACATAGAGCAACAGCTCCCGGCGCCAATTCTACATCAGAAGGCCAATTCCGACGGACAGACGAACCGCGGGACCTCGCCTACCGAGCATCACCGCAGTTCCAGCGCGTCAACTACGGTAAGGCAAACCTAATACTGTTGGCTTTCACTTCGTTCGCTGTCTTTGGCTTTACAGTTGACAAGGAAAAATTGATTTTTGCTGTAAACAGTAAAACTGAAGACTTGCGTACGGGAACCGAGCTTTTCCAATGTGTAGATGCAATAATTTAGAGTACTTCGATCGAATCATATCAATACCAAAAAATAACTATAAATACATTATCACGTTATTGCTGTCTCCAAACCAAATCATTCTCCTTTAAGCTGATTTATATTTATTTATTTATTCAATTATTAAAGAAATATGCGATTTTCGCGGTCCAATACGAGGCAATTCGACCCTTAGCAGCAGCTAGACTGAAGATCGACCCCACATATTTTTGCAAATTTTGCTATCCCCTTTAGGGATTTTCTAGGTCGGATCCGAGGCGATGTTTCGTCCCATAGCAGCAACTGGCGGTAGTACAGACTCCAATTTCATCAAATTTTGTAATTATTTGAAATTTCTCAAAATGTTTAGCACGACTTGAAATGCACCATCTCCTAGCCAACTTTCACGCATAAAAAAGTCCCTTTCATGCCCTTGTTGGAAAAAACACGGTGTGCAACACAGGAATAAGAGCCTTCGGCGCCCTCGACTCCGACTCGTGCTTAACACCTCACCCACGCTTGACATAGCTGATTTTTTCCCCTTGTTGCAAAATGTACTATTTCCGGTTTTCAGCTTACTCCACTCGCGCTACGATCTTTTTCTTCTAGATTTTGGTTCGATATCTCTTGCAATATGATTCTTACACTATGTATTTTTATAATAATAATTAACTTTTTCTTCTGGAATATTAAATCTTCTTATTTCTAACTATCTAAAATATAGACTTCGTAACTATCCATTCAAATGTACTCAAAAGTACATTTCCGATGCCCCTTTGTTCCGGTGTCTGCTCTGTCTCGTTGCAAGCAACCCTATACTCGACACTATCACTTTGCAAGCCGCACTCGACAAACACGCAGCTTCTGATGCTGCGGATTCGGCATGAGCGTTCCAAACAAAGGGAGTCCATATAGTCACTATCTCTCGGCACGTACAAGCTTGCTCGCGGGCGGCAACGACAAGTGCGAATTCCAGCTGCTGCGAAATGTTATTATTGCAGGTTTAAAGGATAATTGGAGTGAAATCTTTGACAAACAGTTCGCTCTCGCGTTGCAGCTCTTTGTCCGGAGCTTACGGCGGCGTCTGTCGAGTTTACGAAGTCGCTGCGTCGAATTAACACCTGCGCTTATTTGCCCCAACTGCAGCAGCTGCTTGCATATGTATATCCACGGGATAAACGTAAATGCGCATCGTTAACGACTTTAATCGCCGCGCCCTTTGCGAAAATGCTGATTGCGACTTCAATTTCGTCGAATTTGCATCCGTACGAAATTACTCCAGAAAACTTATATGCCCCGCAAAATTCTTTCCTACATCAGAATGAGAACATCCCGCATTTAGAGTCCCAAGAAACCCTCCAAATAACCACAAAGGAAGTTTGCGAAGAGAAAGAGCCATTACCTCGCAAGCTCGATTAAGGATTAAGCGCGACGTTTTAAAAGCCGCGCGCGCAGCTTATTGGATCAAGCGCACTATACGTTCCCTCGTCTCGACCAGTAGCCATCGAAAAATTCTATACGCTCTTCCGAATTCGAGCTTCTGCGCGACGTCTTTGTATAAAAATCTGCTGCGCTGGAGGCTCTCGCGCAAAAGACGTTTACGAGCGATAAAGGTGAGCAGAAAAAAGGCGGGAGTGAGAGAGAGAGGGAAGCTTTCAAGCTTTATCGACACTCCGCGAGAGCATCGACGCGTTATAAAGTTTTCTTATCCTACGCGCGCTGTGCCGCCCAGAGAGAAACAGTTTGACGGACGGACTAAGTGAGTCAGAGCGCGCGCCAGTTATGCCCAGTTGAATTCGCTTCTTATCCGACGGCTCTCTCGCTATATATAGTGTAAGGCGACGAGACGTGACTCGATTCGACGAACGAATCGTAAAGATTTTCGCAGAGCCAGCTGCTTTCGGGGAATACTAAATTTTTTTACAGCTGCGCCGACCCGAGAGATAAGAACGACATGAAGCTGTTTACAAGTGGATTCTTCTACACGCTTTCTTACCTTGGAGAAGTATCGCCGGGTAAACGACAAGGTATGGTCGGAATATTCTGCTCGATGCGGACTAGGTATCGTTATCGAGAGACCGTGTTCATAGAGCGCGAACTTTGAAGCTCGGCCATTTGGATGATTGCTTCGGGCGACTTCTCCTCCTCGATAAGATGGAGCCGAGTTCGATAATTCCCCTATAGGTGCAGATTCGCAAGGCTGTTCGTTTGCGTGTGTGTCTTTCCAAGGCTCTCGACGCGATTTCACCCGATCGTTTTAGTCGATGATATTCTATTATCAATATACGCGAAAAGCTTGTTTTGAAATCAATTATACCCCGCGCATTATTTTCATTAGAGAAAATTGCGCCTTAATTACTGCACTGCGTCATTGCGCGGTACAACCGATCATCTGAATTCGGCATATTGCATAGTATTAATATTTACATCGCGAATTTACATAATTCACCCGATTATCCGTGAGCATCGGGTTATTAATAATTCAGCGGACGAGAGCCGTGTAATTTTACCCCGATAAAACCTGTAACGTTAATCCCCCCCGACTAAAAGCCTAGAGAACTAATTAATCAAAGCAGCTGTAAAGGCTAGGCTGCGCGTATGTGTAGAGTCAACTAATTTCTAGGATTTCGGATTGTGCCGCCGTCGATGTTTGACTTCGCTTCGTGCGACTCAGATTATTTACAGCTAGCAAACATAAATTCGAATCCGCTCGCTCGCTCGCCTCTGAATTACGCGTCCCTATGTGCGTGCGACGCAACTACGTTGTATAATATACTTTCTCGTCGATTAACTATCGCCACGAAGTTTGCGTGGGTACATGCGGGCTTCGTTATAGGACTCGCTTATAAGTACGTAAAATCTTGTTGTGAATATCGTATCGAGAGAAACTTTTTGCTCGTTAAATGAAACAAAAAGTTTTACTCGTTTACTCTTCGATATAAATATACGAAAGAAAGGATACACAGTCTCTATAGGTGGATCTTTATTTCGTTCCAAAAGTACCTCTCGCTGCAGCAGTGTATACGGGATTGAAATCCAATCAATGGTCTGTAAGAAACGCGCGCGCGCGCGTGCGGACGTTTTATCGGAAGACAGGACGTCTACTGCGTCGAATGCGACTCATGTAGAATATGAGCAAATGTAAAAGCTGCTTCGGCTCTCTCGCTCCGAGAGTTACAATTTTATCCCTTTTACGACTTTGAGAGTAGTCCAATAAAGCGCAGCTCATAATGGTACGTTTCGAGTATATAGGACAGTGCGGATAAAGCTCCTCGTCATATTTCTCTCTATCTCTTTCTGCGGAAGTTCGTTTTATTCGCGCGAAATTGAAAATATCGCAGCAATAAATAATAATTCGTACGCCGCGCGCGAAAAGTGCTCAGTAGCAATTTTCCGAGCTCAAAGGATTAGGCAGCAGTACGCAACGCGCGGAATAAAAACAAGAGCTTAAGGAGAATCTCTAAGACGCGAAGTAGCGCACAGCTGCCGCAGGTTCTTAAAGAAAATACCTGCCTCGGGCCTCAATAATAAATCTCCCGTTGGCTCTTTTCTCCTCCCGCTGGCCTTTTCCACGTGCGCGGCTTTTGTGTACAGCTCTTTTTCTTGTAAAAAAAAAAGGAAAAGAAGAAGCTAGACACTGGGATCGATGCGCCGGCAATACGGCCATACGCTATACACAAAGCGACAAAGAACGTTACGAGGCATTTTTGTCGTTAACGGAACGGAAGGGAGACGTGCATATAATTATAAAATAAGAAGAGACAAACCGGTGTATTCTGTGCAGAAAAAACGAGACTCTGAGGAAAAAAGCGGAGCATCGCTGTTGTCAGGCTGCGTAGTGTTGCGCGCAGATGGCGTTTCTCAGCTCATACCGCCTAACCTCAAAATCCGTTATTCTCTTTCATACAAAAAATATTCTTGAGGGGTTCATGAATAATCAATAAATCATTAATAATAGAACAAAAGCAACTGAATATACCTAAGGAAGCATCCAAAGTGCCTTTGATGATGAATGAATGATATAATGTCAACATTCAAAATTTTGTCTTTCGTCGGCTTTTTGGGTCTAAATACCGGATCTGGCAGTTCTAGAATCAGATCTGGTATTTAGACCCAGAAAGCCGATGAAAGACAAAATTTTGAATTTTGACGGATTTTGAGGTTAGGCGGTACGAGAAAAAAGCCATCTGCACGCAACACTACGCACGACAGTCATGAAACTCATATGTTAACTATTAACATATAGTTTCTCGCAATATTTTGTACGTATACTATAGAAATCTATAGTATACATACAAACTGTTTTTGTTTCGTATAGAATATTTGTAAGATGTGAATTCGCAATTCAACGATACCGGTGCGACGTCTGGTGGCCAAGAAACGAAACTGAGCAACGCCCGACGGTTTAAAAATTAACATAGGAAAAGGTAAAAATATATTTTAAACGATATATTACTGGGTCCTGAATGCACAAAAAATGCCTGAAATTAAAAGAAAAGTGTGTCTGTGATTTTTTTAAATTAAGAAGTTACAAAGAAGTTGTCTAGGATTTTTTATATTTTAATTTCAAAGTTACGAATGCACGCAGAGCTTTCTGCTATTTTGAATCATGTTGCGACCGGCGATTGTTTATATCGTTTTTTGGCTAGTGAAGTTTACTTTTTGGCGAGTGGAGTTTATAATAATTAAAATGGGAAGCGTTCCAGTTTTGGAAGTCAATCTTTGTGATATATTAAGTATTTTAGGTGATGGTAAAAGGCCTTTGGTTGAAGGAGAAGCTGTGATTTCGTGAAATCGTTTCGTATATAACACAATCCTCAAAAATAACCGATAAAACTCATAATGTCGCAATAAACGTGTCAGTTACTGATTCTAAAAAAGTTATTGCATGTAAATATTCATGTCCAGCAGGAGCTGTCCGTAAATGCAAACATATTTTTGCAACGTTACTGTACATCAATAAGTAATTAAATCTAGTTTATTATTTTGTTCTTGCATTGCGAAAATGTAAACACACGCAGAAGCTATAATTAGCAGACGACGCAAACATTGAACGAACTCTTGAAACACTGAAATTAACATGTAAAAAAATAGACAACTTTTCAGTAACTTTTGGATTCTAAAAATGACACATATATTAATCTTTTAATTTCAGACATTTTTCACGTGCTCAGGACCCGGAAATATATTTTTTCCAATTGATTTTTACCTTTTCCTATGTTAATTTTTAAACCGTCGGATGTTGCTCAGTGTGCCGTAGTGGCCCGTTACACGCGAAACGAGGATATCGTGATAGAATTCATAATCGGCAAGTATCAAATGGCCTATCCAATTTATAGCCCGCAGTTGGAGATCAAATTTGAGGAGGCTAGGAACAAACAGCGTAGAAAGGAAGTGGTGTTGAAATTGTTGAGCGAAACCACGCAGTTGGCTGATCCGTCCAGTGACATATTTGAAAACATTTTCAAATATTTAAGTCAAGCCGACGTGGACAATATTGTCGATAGTTATTAAGTTATTATGTGCTTTTAAATATATTGTAATTAAGGTAATTTATTGTATTAAATTCTAAGTCGAATCTACGAATCTAGTCCGAATGGCTAGCCTACGTATATTTTTATACATAATTTTTGTACATTATAGGATTTACCGAAGCCCGCAGATTTTAATTTAAATAAAAATTACATATTAAGAAAAATAAATATTTTTACCCTTTCTTTCCTCTTATGCTAAATCTTCGTAAACCCTATTCAATAAAAATTGATTGGAGGCATTGATAATGGCAGTTCTAATGTAATCGCATGACGTGCTCTATAACTGTCCAATAATACGCTACTAGTAAGTAATAACACGTGCGATAAACATTATCCATCACGCGCGTCTCATCGAAAAGAAAATCACGGCGCATTGAATCTATAAATAAAAGCTCGTCCCTCCACAAAAAGCAAAGTGCGTATGTATACGCAACCCTTATTATTGCGTAGGTGGACACTGATTTTTGACGATTCATCATCGGCCGAAGCGAGCCTAGAGCCTATACGCGATCGGGATCATCCGTCAGACGGAATCCGCGAGAACGCGCGGACATTAAATCAACGACATGAAATATTCATCAGTACTGTACGCCGCTACCGCCACTCTGATGCCGTCCACCAATGCCGCGGAAGAGCAGCATCGATAATCCATGTCCCATTAGGCGTCTCTCGATGAAATTTCGTTCTCGCGCACGGCGACGACGCATACATTACACCACGCGTATGATGTCGTTTAAAAATTTATAACGGCCGGAGGGGGGGGAACAAAGAATCTGCATTTTTCAATTAAACTGTCATCCGCGTCTACTTCCGATATTTCAAAGTCAATCACAGTCGTCGAGATTGGACCCACATGATCGAGTCGTTCAATAATAAACTCCCTGGTAAATTTCGGCAACGAGTCTTCTTCCCTCGCAATTCGTTAGCCCCTAATAAAACGTCCCTCGAGGTATTCTCCGCGTATACGATATACCCGCGTCGCGCACGTACGCGCATACATCACACCCTCGAAAGCCTCGCACCTTTCCGCACATGAAAAATGCAAAGAAAGGTCGACTTCGTCGTCGCGCGTCACAGCAAAGCTTCTCGCGCGCGTGAGCGTCCTCGGAATGGCGAATTTTGCTTTTTTTCGACTCATACAGGCACGCCGCCGCGAGAATTTGAAAACGAGATCCTCTCGAGCTTTTTTTACGAGCCGAGCGAGCGGAAATTTTTTTTCTCGCCAAAGATTCATGAGTCGCGATGCCGAGGCTTCGGAGAATGGCTGGTATTTTCTCGGTCGATTTATTTTTCTCGTCGCACAAAGGTCTTGCTTCGATGTGCGTGTATATACACATAAAGAATAAATTATCTTGGCCGTTAACAAGGGAGAAAGAGGAGATCATTGGATTTGCATTTATATGGACCGGAGCGGAATGAAGTTCGTAAACTCGATTATTATAATCTCTATATAAGAAAACAGCGGCGAGCGCAGTTTCCCCGGTCAACGAAACAAATCGCTTTATTTTAATACGATAATCGCCCCGCAGGCGCGCGTGGTCTCATTGGAAAGCCCGCCGTGCAAAATGAATTCATCGCAAAAGTTTCGCTACTCCAGGAGAGAGAGAGAGAGAGAGAGAGAGAGAGAGAGAGAGAGAGAGAGAGAGAGAGAGAGAGAGAGAGAGCTAACGAATGAATAATTTCCAGCGGCTTTGAACTTTTATCCAGTATGAAAGCGGAATGCAACAAACGAGAATGAATTTGTTTAACGATGCGAAATGGAAATCAATTCTGACGCACGTTCCGGAGTATTGTCGGAAGATGTGAGATGATATAAATGTTAAATCTGAAATTCGCCGAAAGTAATTGGATCGGTTGGCCTGTCTCGCTGCGGAGAAAAGCTCGCTCTCTTTCAAAACTCCGCAGTTACGACGCTAAGTGAATATAGAAGTACACGAGGCAGTCCTTTGCGTTTAGGATGCGACATTTTAGCTGAAACTGTCGAGTAGAATTTAATAGAATTTTAATTACAACGCGAATAACGTTTGTATAATGCAAAGCTCGCGTTCATTACTCTAGATCCTGAATACGCGACCTGTAAATATTGCGAGGGAAACAAATTCCGTTAAAAGCGTCGCGTTAAAAGGTCTATTTCTGTACCCTATGCGCGGCAATTACAAAATTGGTCCTACAATAGGAGCGTCTTCGTAATAAAAGCCGCTAATTGGAAGATGCGAGCGCGCGTCGCAATTAACAAGTAGACGCGCGCTTTCCCCCGAAGCTCAAACGAAAGAATTCATTACGTTAACGAGTGTGCGTTATGCGCGCTAACGGCCCGATGGCAAACATTTCGCCCGGTCTATATTTCTTCAATTACGGGCTAAATTCTAGATTTATATTTATTAATTTGTTTAGGACAGTCCGAATTTTCAAGTTATTTTCGAAGTAGCTAGAAATTCCGTAAAATATTTCAAATTCTTAAATTCACTCTATATCCCTGAGAAGCATCTCTCGCAGTGACAGTGAGAAATAAGAAAAATGAATTAAAGTAGAAGCATAATTCTCCGTGGAAAATGTTCCCCGAAAACTGGAAGTGAAATCAAGACGTTATATACGTCCGAAATTTCAAGTCGCCCGCATAAATAATAATACATTCAAGAAAACTTTGGAAAATCCCCGACGGAAAAAAATGTGATAAAAATTCCATTCCACGCGCCGCGGTAGCACTTTGGAAGACTTCCAAAAGCTCGTTCGAAAACTATCCCTCCGTTTTCCGTCGCATTAAAGCATTCACGATTTAAAATAATATTTCACAGATATTTACAGCTGATGGCGCCAATTCGAATTTGAATCGATGGTCATCTGTTTGCTGTGTATAAGGTTTGGTTATACAGTACGATGATATTCTCACGAAACGCGTCAATGAGGTATATCGTAAACTAAAACTTTACAGCGCCAATTGTAATCCTCGTCGGCGCCTCGCCCATGCACCTTCTACATACCGTTATGTCTGATAACTTTTATGATAAATCCAATATGGCAATTGTGCTCACCAGGAAATTACACACCGATGACAGTGAAAGTTTCATCTTTAACAACTAACCCCGGATTTGTCTGTCTCCAATTTCGATCGTAAAGACGACTTCTGTACCCTCAGTATACGGTATTTACGACGATTGCGAGAGTCGGGACTAACCGATCTGTGGGGCCTGTTAACGACCCCCGCCGGCGCTCCGCACTTTCTGGATCCACATACCTGGAGGAGCCGGTTCCGTGAGATCTATGGCGTCTGCAATTTCATGGAACTGGGGAAATTTTAACTCCATAAATTATTTTAAGCAGAACTTTTATGACGAGTCCAACGTTGGAAATATGCAGGGTAATTAAAGTACCCCCTCAAATTGCCCGATTTTGACGTGATACAGCAAAAGTTTCACTGATCCCGACTTAAATGGATATTTTCACCCTCAGTCCCTGCTAACTGCGAGTGTCGACAGAAAAGTATCAAATATCATAAATTAGCCGCCCTTCGTGTGAATGATTCCAAGAATAGCCAGAGTTAACTGCACAAAAAAATGTGATTAATGCATTACATTTCGATTTTTCAACCGAAAACTATCCCCCCGTTGACCCTCACCTTAAAGCATTCACGGTTTAAAGCTATCCGCGAGAAAAGAAGCAAACAATTAGTCGACGAGGCTGAAATATTTTCCACGAGCGAGATATTCGCCGAGGAATTTTTACGAAAGCCCCCGGGCGTAGAGGCGAAAACCGCACGTAGAAAAAATTATGCTCTTCGCCTATACATCCACTCTCGGAAAATTCTCTATATAAATTCGAGCATCTTAGCGCGCAACGTAGTTCGTCCGCCGTTTTTACGAAGCGCTAGCGAATCAGCGAGTAGTGTCCGCGGGTCTGGGTGAAATTAATTTCCAGCGCGCACAGGCTCTCTCTCTCTCTCGAAAAACTTTCCTCTCGCTTTTTTAATTCCCCGTTTCTTTATTCCGCGGCGCACTGCCGGCGTGTGGCGCCGGATGTGTATATGCAAATTTCGCGTTTGCAGCGCGTGTTCGCCGGCGGCGGAGGTACGAAAGCGGAAAAAACGCGGGCGTCTGTTTTGTCTTTGTGCGCCGCCGCTCGTTTTCCCGCCTTTTATTTTTCTCCCCTCTCCCCCCCCCCCTCTCTCTCTCCCTCTGGAGGGGGGCAACCTGTTGTTATGCTAAAATTACAGGCGATATGTTCAGCGGTGTTGAAAAAGGTCCGTGTGCACGTGTGTGTTTACATTATACGGGAGGCTCTCTAGCTCTCTCTTTTTAAAAGGGACAGTTCAGCTGAAAGGAGGCTACGAGATTTTCGCCCTTAATAATTTTATTAAGAAAAATAGCGCAAGAGACTCCATTGTACACGTGCGTCCAAAAAGAATATTCTAGAGCAAAATATAGCAGCGAAACGCAGTCCGCCGTGGTTTCACCTCTCTAAGCCCCGACAATTAGGCTTGCCGCTGCACTCGCGTACACCTAAATGCGGATTCAAGTGCAGCGCCGAGGAAATTCAATTAATGGCTGTGCTGGCCCGCACTCGAGCCATTCGATTCGGCCCGAGTGGCGCTTAATCGCCGTGTATTTGTATAGCGACGGACAGGGGGGTGGAAGAGAGAGAGAGAGAGAGAGAGAGAGAGAGAGAGAGAGATATTGGAGGACGTGCAGAGAGAAGGCAACAAGATAAGCCGTCCCTTCGAGCGAGAGCAGCCGAGTGGAATATCTGCGCGAAACGACGGGGTTGCAGGCTTTTTCTGATATTTCTGCGTTTTAAATGTTTTGTTCGCTCTCGTTGTTTTACGCCGCGCGGGCTGCGGGTGCAGCGTAGCATCAACCGCGCGATTACACCGTCCAACCGCGGTCGGCGGGCTTTTTGACGAGCGCGATTTTTTTCTTCTAAATATCAAATATTAACGATAAAAAAAATTCTACACTCCAAAGAATCCTAAAGAGCAAACTCGTAGGAGCAAGTAGTAAAGCTCGATCTCGGGTCAGCCGCGCATTCACCGGGGCAAATTACCCGCCATACAGCCCCGAGGTCGCGACCGATCGACGACTCGATCGTCTCCCTTCTGTCGTCTTTGCACACACAATCGGACTGCATATCGAGCTACACACGGCGCATCGGAAACGAATCTCGCACTCTTGACGTGTCCGATAAATTCTAATAAAGCCGCGCCGCGAGAAACGCGTCCATTTCGCGTCGACGCGGATCACGCTTTCCTGGAATTTAATTAACCAACTGCGAGCCCGTCATGATCGCTTTCTCTATATGCACTGTGCTCTCTGTCGACTACTTTGAGGCGGCTGATGGACAGTCGCGCGCCATTCAAAAATCCCAATTTTCTCCCGGAGAATTTAATACCGATTAAATCACGTTGAGAAGAGATGATGTAAGGGCGACGTTTTTTACGAGCTCGCGAGGGAAAAATCTATTCTTCCTATTTTTATACCTCCCGAAAGTTTCTTTTTTAGTACGGAGGCAGTAAAAAGCTCGAGATGAAATTTCAAAGTATAGCACAGCTGCCGAAACTTATCTCAGCAGATCGTCTAACGAGTTCACGTGCAGAGAGGACTTACACACGAGGATCTTAGAGAGCCACATGAATAGGCATGAGCCATTAAGCGAAAAATCCAGTAACACTTAAGAGATTAACAGACATTAAAATCGGCCGTAAATCTTGCAGGCTATACGTATACGCTACACCCCGTGTATAAAACTCGCGAGTTGCTTTTAAGCCGAATAATCGAGGCGCATTGGAATAGAGCCTATGAGCTGCGCTGATTAAATTTAAATTTATGCCGCTTACACGCGCGAGCATAGACGCATCGGTGCGCAATAAAGGAGTGGGCATTAAACGCTTTGCCGAAGAACGAAGTTGGAGAAAGAGGAGAAGAAATGCCGAGCATTACGGGAGCTCCTCGTCGACGTTCACGAAGAGATATTGTAATAAAGTGCAAGAGTGTAGCCGACGACCTTCTCTCTCTCTCTCTCTCTCTCTCTCTCTCTCTCTCTCTCTCTCTCTTTCTCTCTAGGCTCCATTGAGTTCAAGTAAATTATGCTCTTTCTTCGTGACGATTTCTCCTGTTGTTGCAGAGTGGAAATGTGACCGAGTGTATAGCGGGGAAGTTTAATTGAAACGAAACTTTGCTCTCGTCATAATAAACCGATTCACTGTATCGAAACGCGGATGAATAAA
Source organism: Trichomalopsis sarcophagae (assembly GCA_024372645.1). Taxonomy (NCBI): domain Eukaryota; kingdom Metazoa; phylum Arthropoda; class Insecta; order Hymenoptera; family Pteromalidae; genus Trichomalopsis; species Trichomalopsis sarcophagae. The sequence goes on from QLSS01000008.1 coordinate 1,028,588, forward strand.
TTGTGCGATGAGTCACGTCACGTGTGTGTAATACGATGTATTCGAATTTCAGTCGATGTAACAGCTGCGCGTATGTATGCGGGAAATTTATCTTCCGACGAGTGATAAAAGCTGTGCTCGGCTCGCGCTCCGATGATTTTCCGATAAATCGGGGGCACGTGTGTGCACAAAGGAACCGCGTCGATATTTTTCGATGCACCCATTTATTTACGGCGAGTGCTTACGTTATGCGCGCGAAGACGGCTTTCTTACACAGAAACTTCGAAATCGGATGTATGCGTACACTTTTAGATCCAATTTCCTCGTCTCCGTCTGTACACTCTAAATTATTCACGCGATCGATTACGATGTAATCCCGAAATATCATTCGACCTTACACTCGACTCGCGTTGAAACTACCTGCGTCATATCGTCGAGTCTCCGTCAATGTGTACCCAACTGGCGCACGATACTCGAGCCGTAATTTTTCCGAAACTTTGGTTACATCGAGTTCGCGTGTGTGCGAAGAGCTGCATCAGTATAGCGTCGAAATCGATCGGCGCATGCGAGAGCTATTTTAAACCCATTTGTGCAGTGTGTGTCTCTCTCTCTCTCACCCTCGTTCTGCTCTTTTTTTTTACCGCTCGCCAAGTGCCGACGTTTTAATTAAAAAGCTCTCGAGCTGGAGCTTCGCCCCTTTCCTTATTTCCTACGTTGCTCCTTCGCGCGCTAAGATCTCTGATTTTTCGCGCGCGGCTTCCTTTGCCGGCGGCCTTTTCATCTTCCTCTTTGCACCGACTGCGCATATATAGATACGCGTCTTCCTGGGCCGATGCTTCGCGAGAGCGTGACTCTTTTACTCTTGGGAGTCGACGATCTGTTTCGTTTCGACTCATAGTGCTTACAGCGAGCAGTCGTGCGACTCGGCGAAGAAGATAGCGCTTTTGACGACTGGCAGCTTCTTTAATTAGAAGCGGATACCGAGGAAAAACTGCGACGAGCTGTCCTTATTTTTCAAAGAGAGCAGGTAAAAACTTTCACAAAGTCTCTCCGCTATCTCGACGTTCCAGCTGCGCGAGTCGTGTGACTTTTCTTGAAAAGCGAGGCCAGACAAAGGGTTGCGAGCTAGCGTTGTTTCTGAATTTGAAAAGAACGCACCGCCTCGCCGACTGATGACGTTTTCCCGAGCTGAGTCGCTCAGAAAACGCTCCGGCAGCGAAATGAGAGACGACGCGCTGATATTTCACTTGCTAATATAAAACGCGCCAACCAGCCGTGTAAAGAAAAATCGATACTAATGCACCTCGCTGCACACGCGGAGAAGCTCGTCTTTCACAATGAGAGCCGCGAGGATAGTAAGCAGCGAACAAGAGCCATAGTGATGTAGGAGAAACGCGCAGACGTTGATTGAACGGCGAACGGATTGAGCTTGAATCGGAAGATCTTGCGGTGATTTGCTTTGTTTGATCCGACGATTTCGAAGACGTAACGTAGATGCATTTGGGTGTATATAGTGGGAGAAATAAAAGGATGGCAGGATTCCGAGGTGCCCGCGACTGCAGCGCTTTTCGCTGAAATATTGAGAGAGCTTTAAGGTCCTTTGAGGATTTAAAATGCGCGCAGGTGGGCTTTGAGAGCTGTATAAGCGTTTTTTTTTATCCTGGAATTTTTTTTTTTTTTTTTTGCAAGCCGTTGAATTTACGAAAGTAAATGCCGGCTTTGTGTGGAGCGTACCGTTTAAGGCTTCTTCTTTTATGGACGGAGCATTTAAGCGCTGGATTCAAGTGGTCCGCCTGCGGTTTGGTTTTTTTGATTCTCGTGAGGAGGATCGAGGTCAGCAGAGTCAGCGGGAGGAATATACATTTCAATTTTGTAATATTTCACGTTATTACGAGACACACAGACGACGAAAGAAAAAGCTGAACGAAACCGGTCGAGGACGAGAATATAAAAGTTAAGGGCGTCCGGTTATATATACATACGTATCCTTTTATTTTCATCGACCCTCGTGCATAATACCGAAAGCTCTGCCGCCCAAGGAGATACACAGTTACGAGAGACAGCTGACGCTAGAGCGAAACTTCTTAATGGGCTATACGTGCGTGTGTGTGTATACGAAGCTTCCGTCCATCGAGGAATGAAGTGTATACGTGCCGGCTTCGCGAATACGAAAATTGAAATTGTTTATAATGAATTTTCAACGCGTGTATATCGTTCTGATGCAGTAAACTTTCCAGTCCACCTCTGTTACTATATCTCATCGAAAGTCAGCTCTCTCTCTCTCTCTCGGTACGGAAAATGAAAAATTTGCATAATTTTCTAATCAATCTGCAGAAAAGTTTCATAACGCCGGCGTAAAAGTGTATATACGCATCCTGTGCTGATTATGAGCCATGTTTACGTAATGCTTCTCTTTCTCTCTGCGCGTCGTATTCTCAAAATATATATACTTTTTTAAAATCTTATGCCTTGGAGGACATAGATTAAAAAAAAAGTCCGACGACGAATCCCTCGCCTTATATGAGCGCAGCGGCAAAAAGTCACATATTAACCTTCGATGTTGGTACATTATATGTACTTTTTAAAAGTTGACGCGTTTTCGACGAAATAGCTCAGCTTCCGGCGCGCTTCGCTTATACATACGGTGACCTACCTAAAAATTTTCGCACTATAAAATCATTACTCGAGGGTTCAATATATATTCGGATTTTCAAGGAACTACTCGCTGCTTTTCAGTTCCGTTCGAAGCTGCGGACTACTTTGTAGCCCGGCTGCAAGGGAACATGAATAAAATTCGCTACCTCAGCTTCTCATTTATATAGAAGAAGGGAAAAAAGAAAACTGTACGATCGTGTGTCCGTTTTGCTTATTATGAAAGGAAAAATTTTTTGGTTCTGAATTTTACAGCGAATTTCTCGTGCCAGCCGTGCACCTCTTGTGTCGAGAGAGAGAGAGAGAGAGAGAGAGAGAGAGAGAGAGAGAGAGAGAGATGTTTCACAAGAGCGCATATTTAGCGACAGCTCTCGATCGAAAAACTTTGATGACACTGCGTGCGCGATACCCGTTCGAGTGAAACTTCATTGATGGCGAAGCGCAAATTCACGCTTCGCCAGACGCGAAAAGCTAATAATAAATAAGTCAGGAAGTCGGGACTCCGCGAAATCGAAGCTTCAAAGCAGTGCTTATGATATCCCTACTCGCATTTCGTTCCATTCGATCAACCTGCAGCCGCAAATTATCAATTCCACGAGTCGACATCCTCTCGAAAATTAAATCCTCGGCGACGAGATTAATTAGAGCAAGAGTGCGTATTTTTTTTTTTACTCTCGAAAAAAAAAGTAGCAAAAACCAGAGGAGCAAAGCGCCAGACGCACGAGAGGTCGGCTTGCATACTAAAACCAGAAACGGTGGCGTCGAGAGAGCTAAATCTCCGGTAGAGATAAGGCTCTTTCTCCGGGGTTTTCGGCCGCGAGAGCGTTTAGAGGCCCGTAAAAGGCGCCGCCGCGTGGCGAATTAAAGGATGAGAGAGAGAGAGAGAGCTGCCTGGACGGGAAAATCTAGGTCACGAGAACCGAAGCCGTGCACCTGCCTTCCCGCCTCTCTATGCATGTATATGTATAATACAGGTTGCGGCCCCTGCAGTTGAGCGAATGGATGAGGACCGGGTCTCTAAGGAGCGAGCGATTGAGACGGATGGCTTTCGAATTTGCCGGAGGCGCATCGTGGCTGCAGTGACTAATTCAGCGGAAAAATTTGGCAGGATTTTGATGAGAGAAGATCTCGAAGCGTATGATGAATTATGCTCCTGATGAGGAATCGATGGAAATTGTTTACACTTATCATTGCTCATCGCTTCCTTCCGTTTTCACTCACGATATCAGCCGATTGGATTTCACTCGGCAAAGGAAACGAGCGAAGCGTATATGCAGGGAAGAAAAAAAGCGCGGATTATATAACGCAATTTCGACTGTCGCATGCGGAGTTTCGCGAAACTATGCTACACACACACACACATGCACGCGCGTACTCGAGAGGGGAAGGCTTTAATTCAGTTTCGACTTTAATTGGGCTTTGTCGCCCGGTATTTCTATTAATTTTTATTTGTCTCGTTTCGAAGAATTTTTCCTATAAATTTTTTCGAGCCAATACACCGCTCGATTCGATATTTACAGCCGGCGCGCGATGACTGCTCGTTATTAAATATCCGTGAATGCTACTCTCGATATAAATAGAAGTGTATAAACGCGAAATTAAATCTTTCGTTGAATTTCGGCGAAAACGAGACGAGACGATGAACGAATAATTTGCGAACAGCTGCGTGTGTAATCGAAACTAATACAAATTAATTCGATCGCGTCTATGCCAATTCGCGCATGATATTCTCTAATTGCGATATATTCGAATTAAAACTGACGGTAATCTGGTAGCTTTGGTAAGTTCGGTACGGTATGATAAAGTTTTTAGGTAATACCTTAATGAGGTATACCGTTAATCTGATAATCTGGTATATCGCTGCATCTTCTGTATATACCCAATTTTGTCTGCCGTCGATAAAATTTAGTCGTAAAGATTTTTTTTTTGTTTCTGTACCCTCGGTACACGGTATAAAAGGTGATTGCGAGCGTCGAGACATAAGGGTTTGCGGTATCTGTTAACGACCCCCGCCGGCGCTTCGCACCTTCTACATACCTGAAGGAGCCGGTTCCATTAGGTCTGTGGACGAGACAATGACGTCTGCAACGTTATGGAACTTTCCTTTATATTGACATAGTATTATACCCATAAATTAAACAGAGTTGATGGTAAGTCCAATATGGCAATATGCAGGGTGTACTTGTACTACGGAAGTATCCGTTTAAATTGCCCTATTATAAGTTTTACCTTTAGCAAATGATCCCGGTTTATTGTCTGTATAAACGGTGACTGCGAGTGTCGGCAGAAAATTCCCAAAAATCGAGAATAGCAAAGCGAAAATGTTTAATTGCACTTTCTTCTCTCAAAAATCTCTATTTCGAGCCACCATTATTGAGCGCGACCGATGCATTATATTCCGAGTTTTTCGATTAAAAAGCATCGGGGGTATAATTCAGTTTCGGATTAATCAAGCTTTTTTCGCGCTCCGCTGATCGTGTCAATTGGGAAGGAGCCTTTTTTTCATCGCGCGCTTTTTGTCAATTAGGTATTTATGTTCGGCCAAACGCTTGATCCGATTAAGAAGCTCCGCTTTTGTCCGGGTGTAATGCAGCAACGCAGTTTTATTGCGTTTCGGAGCGCTGTGCAATCAAATTCTCTTTTTCTTTTTCAAGAACAGAACGAGTGTCTTCTAATGAATTTTAATTATTTTATACGCTGAGCCATTAAATTTGCGACAATGGATGCGAGCGAATGTAGGTCATCCCTTAAAATTTCGTACCCAAATCATCTCCGCTATCCCATAATGCATTCCTACTCTCGTAGTTGAATTATCTATGATTAGTTCTGCATCCGGAGCCCTAATGCAACTCGATTGTATTATTCGAGAAATAAACTCGTTTAGTGAAGTATTATTATTCCTTGGATCGCAGGATATGAATTAAAATATAACTTATATTTTCGCTATTAGTTTCACGACTCTTTTAAGATATATAGGCGACTTCGAAATTGATTAAAGTTAGTACGCCTGACGTACCGAAGCGAATTTTAATTAACTCTAGTCTGCCAATTCCCTATTAAATTTTTTAAGTTCCAGACTCTCTCGGGTCGCTTTTAATCGATCCGAGAGAGTCTGGCTTATGTCAATGGCTTCAAAGCTTTCGATTAACGCAAAACGTATAGACGCGCGCATTACCCCCGGCTTTTTCAGAAAACCTCTGTATACTCTTTAATACAACATAAATCGCCACTCAGCGCTCAACCGCCGACAAAAGCTCTTTCTTCGCCCCGACGATATTTAAATTCTCATTTACACCGCCGGAGAATGGCTTCATTTTTCGGCTCTATACCGCATAGTCAACGGAGCGAATCCTCGAGAAAATTTAACTCCTCTGCTGGTTCCAGCGCGTGTGAACCCCTGCGGGGATTTTCTGGAAAAGGAGTATAAACGTTGGGTTTACGAGACGATTATGTGGAAGAGAAAAGGGATTTCGAGAGGCGATGCGTGTTTTTCTTTTTTGCGAGATATATCGCTTATTAATATGCGGTTTGACGGATCGATATAGCCGACGACGCCTACGGCTGTTTCATTTCAGAGCCGTGCGTGTAACCTCTAGATTTGCGCGCAATTCCACTTCAAAGAAATTCATTCTGGATGAGAAATCACGAATTCCAACTCGTTTTCGAGAGTATTGACGAAAGATATAACGGCCGCGTTCGAAAATTCAATTCAAAGAGCACACGCTCTGCGAGTTTTTAATTCTCGCTCGAAATGAATAAAGTAAAATAAAAGCATAGAAATTAGCAGAGCTTTACATTACGCTCGTCGAGACTTTACGCCGCTTGTGCGCGCATTAAACCCGCAGCCATTAATTAGTACAAACACGCGCGACGAGGTGAATTTAATTACGAAAGGAAATACTTATCTCCCTTCGAATTTAACTGCGCAACGCGCGCGATGATATTCAAAATTTTCGTCGCAATGCATACGAAATTTCTCTAAATTCTCCCAAAATAAATAATAATGATAATAGTAATCATTTCTCTATATCGAAAAATCCTCCCTCGCGTTATCCAAACGTATAGAACATCCGATTCTGAACTTACTCCCACGTTCTCCCGTCGTCATTCATCCATTTTTCATTTTTCGGCCAGCAGCAGCTGCACGCGAAAACTCGCATCCGGATTAGAGCTTTTTTCCCGCGAGCAACTTTTGCGCTTACATCGAACTAAACATATGATGGATCGTCGCTAGTTCTCGAGGTATCTTCTTCTTCTCCTCATCCCGGCGAGGATATGCGCATGAATTTCTTGGCTTCTATCGCGAGTACGGCTATACGGATTGCGAAGAAAACTAGAACTAGCTTCGCTAAATCATTCAGCCACGAGGATATTACTTTGCTTATTTTACTCCGCGAGCGGGGCGGATTCTCCCGTGAGCTGATGCTGAATTTTTGAGGGAAAAATTTGCCGCGAGAGGAATAAAATTGCTCTTGAGAAATTGCCTCGTTTTTTTTTACGTACGTTTATATTAGCTAATGAACGGAATGAGATCGAGAAAAAGGAACAACAGCTGTGTGAAATAAAGTGTGGTAGAGAGTACATAAGCCCGAGGCGCAAAAAGAGTAACGTATCGTCGGACATAATGGCTGTCTTAACGGATAGTTAAAAGGAGCGTCGAGAGTATAGCCGCGCAGAAGAGCCGAGTTTTAGTTGCCGCTGAACTTCACTTCGGGATGATATATTATAGCTCTCATCCAGTATTCCGTTAATTCGACTGAGAATTTTTCCAGTATTAAAGTATTGACTTTCCGCGTACAACGTCGAACAGACTGTGCGCTAGCGTTTTTTTCCCCCCCTCAAAATATTCAACGCGAAAAATATATGCGCTCGAAAAAGGGAATGTCGCGTTCAATCTGCATAAATTTCCCGAATATGGAAATCTCGCCGCGAGAAATTAAAAATTCACCGATTCAAAATTTTTCCCTGCATCATAATTAATTCCTAAAATAAAGTACATACCTTCAAAAGTCCAAATCTATTTTTCAGCCAAAAGCTCGCGCGCGTCGACGTTCTCGAAAATGTCCGAAGTAAAAGCAACGGCTGCAGCGAAAACCGTAAAACTAACCGAAGAGAGAGAAAGTGTCCGGCCATACAGCCGATAACTTTCTTCGACGCCTGGGGCGTATGGACAAAGACGTAGGAAAGCTCGAAGCAAAAAACGTCCTGCTCCGAGAGAAAATGATTTCCGAGTCGTCGCCGCTGCTGCTGCGCGCAAAGAGTAAAACTCGAGGGGCGGAGAAACCTGTGTAATTTCGACAACCTGTTGGCGCAAATTACTCAACTTGATGTCGCTCGCGCACCATTACAAAACGCGGCGGCTCGTCGTTAGCGAGCTAAAACAGAGAGAGAGAGAGAGAGGGGGGGGGGAAAGCGTCGCGAAATTGGCTATCCGGCGTAAGGATGGGAAATGGAAAACTTGCCTCTCAGAGATGAGAGCGCGAGAGAGAGAGAGACATCTGCAGCCGGAAACGTGTTTGATTGTCGGCGGCGCGAAAAACGTCACTGCGCGAAAGTTAAGGGGAACAATGCAATCGACTTTCAATTTGTCGACTCTACTCTCTCTCTCTCTCTCTCTCTCTCTCTCTCTCTCTCTGGCTTTCTTTTTCTTCCAGGCCGATGTGTTCTTTTTTCCTCCGCTACCGCGCGTATGTGTGAGCGGCATTAACTATGTAAGAGAGGGAACTGCGGAAGGAGTAGCTTTTTTATTCAGCGAGTTTGACGCCCATGCGGAATGGAAATTAAATCGATATGACTGGGCTGAATAGAATTTTCATAATTCAACGCATCTAACTTTTTCCCCCCTTTTTTTCATATAACGCTCTCAGCTCTCGCGGAATGAATTCCGTCGATCAGGATTTTTAATTATTAAATTATTGCCTCGGGAGAGAGAGAGAGAGAGAGAGAGAGAGAGAGAGAAAAAAAGCCGAGCGAATAATTCATCGCAGTTATAACGTATGTGCTTTATTGATCGATCGAATGGAGCGAGTCAACAAAGCAATCTGTGGGGGCCAGTGTGCTAGCGAGGGTCATTAGCGGTTAATGATCTCCGCCCCCGCGTGTCTTGCGAGAATTGCTCGTCTAATCGGTCCTCACTCTCTCGCGGCTCAATTTGCGGAGAGATCACATATATATACAGTCTAGGCCGATTCCATCTCAGCTCCTGATGCGAGCTATCTCTATAGCGCGTATGTGCACTGGGTTATCCCAGGAGGAGGATGTAATCGAAGCGGAAAAGTAAATGGTTGTACCGAATGATTGGAATTTGTCACCTTTTGCCATTGCTCAACGGCATATACTCCGTAAATAGCAAATACTTATCACTGGGCTTAAAGTACGCAAAAGAGCAAGAAAAAAAATCTGTCCCAACGATGTAGACCTCAAATTCAGCAGAATATTTTTCGTGGATTTCCTCGTATGCTCCCCTCCCGACGACCCTTTCAGCTAAATCCGGCCTTAGCAGGGAAATTCCTTCGCCGAAACCCTGCGCGCACACCTGACGTGGAATACGAGATCGGGATTATATTGAACCTTATACCGTTTGATATACACACACAGACACATACTGCCCTTAATTGAATTCGTCCGCGCGAGAAGCGCCATAACGCCCGTGCGTTGAACTTTGAGGATAGAAGCTTGATTCACTTTGCAATCCACTCGTACCCACTCCGAGTCTGAGTACATCATAGCGACGCTTATTATACTCTTCAGATTTAAAAAAAAAAAAAAAAATTTGCGCGCAAAACCTACGCAAAGGGCCTTTTTCCAAGACGAAGCACCCTTCGCGCCTCGTGTGCGTTAACGAGGCAATTTGCTGAGAAATCACGAGGTGTTAACCTGCACACGAGGCGCGATATCGCGGCTGTCTCGTTAGCGTAGCGCCGGGGGAACGTTGATAAAACGCGGCGTGACGATCGCCGCAATTTGGCTGAAGTTCAGCCTTATGGTTGGCTATTGTTCAAGATCTGATCTACGCTAAAATATACGCGATGAAGTTTTTATTCATGCTCGGAAAAATGAAAGCATACCTTTTGCTTGCACCAAGGACGAGCTCAATACGTATCGATACTCCATTCACGTATACAGGCGAAAACTTGCTTAACGCGGAGACACGTATACTTATGCGCTGTAAAAATAGCCAACAGCGGCGCCTTTGTAGCCGATGATAAATGTCGTTATGCAAACGCGCGTCTCTTTTTCCGCAGCACTATCTATAAACCCTATAGAATTTTTTACTAAAAATATTTTCAACTCAGTTCGGAATAGCGAGCGTCTCGGTTAAAATTAGCTCCGAGCGACTCCTTTTAATTCTCGCACCGCGATAACGCAAGCGCGTCGAATAATAACGTATCTCCTTTTTCGATAAAACGCGCGTGCGCGACTTCGAAATCCGCTTAAAGCCCGCGGTGCTGGACGCGAACCACTGGTTGGTATGACAAAAGCTCGAAAGAAACAAATGCGCGAATAACCGATGAAAATAGAAGCCGCAAATACGAGCGCGAGGGCGAGTGCTCTCTGGTTGGGGAGAGTGAAAAAAAAAAACGACGCTGGAAGCTAAAAACATTAAAAGCCGAAAAAGATTCCGGATAAAACTCAATATGCGAATCAAAGGCGCCTCCCAGGGTGTGCTGGTGTGCTTCTATGAGCAAAATGCATAAAAAAAAAATAATAATGCAGTTCAATTCATTTGTTCAAATAACTGCCTTCAAAACACAGAGCATCGCCCGTGTATAACAAAACGCCTTGACATCGAAATTCATCATCAGTACGAATAACAAAAGTAAATATAATTCAAGTTCACAAGCGCGACAAACTCGACTTCCACGACATAAGTAAAACTCGCGTAAAGCCATAGAGCGACGCTGCATATTTTTACGATACACCCGCGCAATAACGCTTGTACAAGCGACACACGCTTTGGAATAATTCAGTGCCGCACACATACCTACGGAGAGCCACGGGAAAGTATAACGGACGACCGTCCGCGTAAACTGCCGCCAAGTAGAAAACGTCCGCGTACGGGGAGACGCGAGCGCGGGAAAAATATTATGATACGCGCGTACCTATAGCCGCGTTTGTTTGGATTATGCGCCTCTGGATGTTGACGCTGCTTTTGTTATGCCTGGGAGGAAGTTGGCCGGGCGCTGCGCAGTTTCGCGATTTATCAACTGCGGGATTAATCGTCTGGAATATGCGTTTGATTAAGAGACTGTTTGTTGCTTCGTAGAGTTTCGAGAATTATTATATATCGTCTCCTCGTTATGACTCGCCCCGTAACAAACGCGTATTATAATCTTATATCGCGGCGACGGACTGATTTTCATTGGGCAATAAAGCCCTCGTAATCGTACACCTCGGCGAATCACCCTGATAAAGCGTTATCTCGCTCTTCGCCGCAGGAGTGGCTCAGCTTAGGAAGAAAGAAAACCTCGAGGTACCGAAATCACAGACGTCCGTCGCTCGAGAGGCGTATAAATCAGCCGAGAAAAAAAAATCGCTTATCGAGCCGGCATTTAAAACGTCGGTTCGGCCATTTCGATCTCTCGGCGCAGTGCCACTGATGGAAATAAAAAGTCGAGGAGGAGAGCAGAGCAGCGGCTCGAAAGTATAGCACGAACTAATTTAAAAGTCCGATATATTCGAGCGGGCGAAGGTACATAGAAATTCGATTATAGCAGCCCGGAATTTTTCGAGTGTCTGAAAGCCAGAGCAAACGCTATCGCGACGGCTGGCTTTATTATAAGACCTTAAAGCGACTGATAAATCTGCGGAGAGGAAGGAAAGTCGGCTGAGTTGCGATCGTATCGTTGGCTTTACGATTCGTTGATGGAGATGGTTGCCGCCTTTTTTTTATAAATAGAAATAATCGTATCGTTTTGTAACCGCTTATACGTAGGTTAATGATCGTAGAGGTCGCCAAGTCTTGACGATGAATAATCACCAGCTTGAACTTTGCCGCTGGACACTATCGACTTTTCAATTCGAGTGAAATTATATTTAAAGACGTGACAGGATATACGCGATAAATTTAGACGACTTTATTCGCGATCGACGGAAGGAATCGTCTTTTCTTCCTACAAGCAATAATAGATATAATAGAGAACTGAAATAACATCAGAGCACTAAAAGCCAGAGCGCGCGTACTTCTGATTATACTTTATTGCCGTATAGCTATGCAAGCCCCATATACCCCCACATTTTATCGCGGTATACGTACGCGTTCGTATCTCCTTTGAATTCGAGTTTATATTCTCTTTGGAGAAAAGTAAGAGTCGCCGGTAGCGAGTGACGCGGTTCTTACTGGCACAGATTCGATTCTATATAAATTTCTCGATTCTACTCTTTCTTTCTCCTGATCTTTTTATTTGACCCTTTATACGGCGGTTCTGGGTAGAAGCTGCGACGCGGACTTCGACTCGACTCTCCGTGTACTTCTAGACTACTAATTTGCTTTCGATAAAGCGTCGAGTATGTTTGTTTCGGAAGGTGGGATTTGCACGCAGTATGGAAATATTATGCTTTTTGATTTTCATTTTCAAACAAATGTTTTTAGAGAAATTTTGAGGAAAGACATTGCTAACTTCACTTTTATTAAAATTAATATAAAAATAGTTATATATTCGGATTATATAAACTTAGTTCTAAAAAAATTCGCACGCAAGATTTCACAATAAATCACTATTATAATGTATATAATTTGTAATACCAGGTTTAATTTACCTGCATTACACGCACGCACGCACGCTATATATATATATATATATATTTATTAAATATAAATTGCACAATTTATCAATAAATAGATCACATCGTTTCCAACTTTGATTCTTCAATAGCCGCACTGCTAGTAAGATAGTTAACATCATCTTGACTCAAATAACTACCAATCATATCAATAATGTCACTACCTAGATCAGCGAATTTCGGCATATTGCTCAATATAGCTGACACTGTTTGTATATCGTTTTGTTTACGAATAGCCTCTTCAATTTTTTTCGTCAACTTTTTGCCATAAATCGGAAATGCGGTTTTGTAATCGCTAGCTTGAAACTCTCTCACAAGTTCCTGGTTTCTCGCATAACAAATCACCACCTGCAATGGCTCCATTAATATGGAGAAGTATTTCACTAATGTGCCGTTGACCTTCCTTGCCTTCATGGCTTCCAGCTCAGCCTTACACCTAGAGTAGTAAATTCTTACATCCTGATTAGACTTGATCGTTGACAGGTGGTAGTCGTCGAATAGTGGCTCGTTCGTCTTTGCTTCAAGCTTGACAACATAACGAATGATCAATTCGGTCAATTCGTGTAGTTTGTTATCGATGGTCACATTAAGTAGCGATGTCTCTCCTTGATGAGTAATCTTAGTGGCTACGTCACAACCAGCTTTCAATATCTGTTTAATCACTTTTTTACACTTCTGCACTAAATTTGAGTAATCCAGCGTATTGCGTTGGTACTTCATGAGCATTATAAGGCTCATAAAAACTGGTGTCAACCCTAATGAATTTTTTATTTTGATGTCGGCACCCCTGGCGATTAGCTGTCGAACGTACTCCACATTGAGGTAGTAGCTGGCAAGGTGCAGCGGCGTCATCCCCAAATCACTGTCTTGTTGGTTAATTGGCAATCCTTTGTCAAGCACCAGATGCATCACGTTCATATCTTCGTTCTGGGCCACGCAGTGCAGGAAATTATAGGTTGATAAATTCTGTAGATCCATTTGCACACGATCGGCGTAGTGGTTTAACGTTTCAATGCTGCACGTCTCCAACATGAAGCTAAATGGCGTAAGATTCTTGTTATTCAAGCAGTTGATATTACTGCCAAAGTTCAACAAATTTCTTATGAGAAATTCGTGGCTGTGGTTCTTGTTGAGTCTAGCAGCCATATGTAACGGTGTATTGCCAGCCTCGGTTTGGACGTCTACGTGAGCACCGCGTAACATCAGTTGAAGGGCCATATCCTCGTAGCAGCGATCGATGGCTATATGTAACGCAGCCGTTCCATTTTCATCCTGGATGTTGATGTCCAGGCCATCGTCGATGAGAGTGTTCACCAGTTCAATGTTGCCCGAACAAACTGCTTGATACATGACTGTATAATCATCGCTGTCCGCGGTGTTAACTTCCAACTCTACGTTTGCGAGCATCTTCACGACACTTGATGCACGGGATATAAGACACGTGAGCAGAAAATTTCTTGTAAGTTAGTAGACTGAGCTCGGCGACAGTTAACTCGAAAGTGAAGTTTCTACGGCTACCAGCGCTAGACACTCCCTTATTCTAGAAAGGGTCAGTCCTTTTTCGAGCTATAGGTGGCGCTTCTGCTGTTTGGGACGGGTGCTCTCATTGTTCTCCCCCCTACAGCTACCGTATTTCACTGACCTGACCCTACCCCCACCAACTGATTGGCGTAACGTCCACGCCACTTGTTGCGTGCGCATTAGAGGTGGTCAGTCCCCTTTCAATTTTGCTGTTTTGTCCAGCCCTCTCATTCGTCCCCTTTCTACAGCTACTCGTCTACGCTAACCTGACGACACATGACGTTCATCCACGATAGGTTTTGCGTGTGAGTTTCGGGCCTGACGTCAAATTCACGGACACCTGTGTCAGCTACTAAAAGCTCGGCTTTTAACGATTTGACAACATAACGAATGTCTGTTGTCGATGGTCACATTAAGTAGCGATGTCTATCCTTGATAAGTAATGTTAGCGGCTACGTCGCAACCAGCTTTCAATAGCTGTTTAATCACTTTTCTGCACTAAATTTGGGTGATCCAGCGTATTGCGTCGGTACTTCATGAGCATTATAAGGCTCATAAAAACTGGTGCCAACCCTAATGAATTTTTATGTTGGTGTCGGTACCCCTGGCGATTAGCTGTCGAACGTACTCCACAATGGCAAGGTGCAGCGGCGTCATCCTCGAATCACTGTTGTTTGGGACCACCGGAATACGCACACGCCGGGTACAAAAAAAAAGAAAATAAAAAAAAGGGACGCGCGTGAGACCCAGTACGTTCAGAAGATTAGCGTCGGGGCAGATTACGGGATTTACCCGGTGCGTCCGGAGCAACGCGGCAATAAAGCAACCAGCCGGGTTTGGGCGAAAGATGGACAATGGGTTTATCCGGAGAGTGCGGAGCGGCCCGGCAATAAAATTATCGGCCCAGCAAATAAAACGATTAGCCGGGCCAGCGTGCGAGAGACGGGATCCGGGCTCCGCCCGATAGATCAGCTTTAGACGGCGCGGGGACGATAGGGCCGCACGCGCAAATGGGTGTAAACAGGTAAAGTAATTGTAATCGCCTGTGCGAGCGTCTCGGGGAAATCGCAGGAGAACTACGCGCGGGTCGATGTGGGGCAGGAAGGGAGGCTGAGGCAGGCGTGCGATGATAGAGGCGGATGTAGGTTGGCGAGGAAATCGGGGGGAGGGCATCGTAGGGGTCTCGGAAGGAAGGAAGGAGAGGCTGGAAGGCCGGGATGAAGGAAGGAGGAAGGGGCCGTAGGGCCGGATGGAAAGGAGGAGGAAGAGCGCAGAGCTAAGAGACCTCGATGGTGCGGTTGGAAGGGCGAGGGCGCAGCGAGTGACGGGGGTGGCCGGAGGGGGAAAAAGATTGAGAGAGGCAACGGGACGGGACTTGTAACAGTGAAGCCATAAGCAAAGATATGTACCACATTGTTGAGAGCGAGTAAAATAAAACATCAAAAAAATGAGATTTAACTCGAAAGTGTAGTCTCTACTTCCTTCTTCTAGGAATGGTAAGTCCTTTTTCGAGCTATAGGTGGCGCTTCTGCTGTTTGGTTCGGGTGCTCTCATTGTTCTCCCCCCCTGCAGCTGACCTAACACTTCCCCCACCAACTGATTAGCGTAACGTCCACGCCACTTGTTGCGTGCGCATTAGAGGTGGTCAGTTCCCTTTCAATTTTGCTGTTTTGTCCAACGCTCTCATTCGTCTCTTCTCTACAGTGTCTGCACTAACCTGACGTCACATCCACGCAAGGTTTTGCGTGTGAGTTTCGGGCCTGACGTCAAATTCACGGACACCTGTATCAGCTACTAAGTGCTCGGCTTTTATGACAATATTTTACAAACTTTGTTTAACTGTATATTGCGATAAATTAAGATTTCATACGTTTCTTCTTGGCTCTCTCAAGTTGTTTCACACATTGGCAGTATAAGGCTTCGAATGACGGTATACGGCCACGCCTCTTAGCTATTGTATAACCAACGAATATAGGCTTGGTATAGAAGGACGGTCAGTATTGGCGCCGGGATCCCATTTTGAAATACACGCGTAGAGCCTAAATTACACTATATAGCTGTCCTCCAAGACTGCATAGGAGAGACCTATAACGGACTATACCTGTCTCCCAAGTTTTCGTCCCTTCAATTTAACCCGTAACCGTTCTTCTATACCAAGTCTATATTCGTTGGTATAACTATTATCTGGCTGCATCTAGAATTGACTGTATAAGTTAGTACCTACATGAGATAGTGACGTTTTCGGCAGTTCTGCCAAATTCAGTTTTAAACTACATTAATCTGAGGATTACGTACAGAAACGCGGTACAATTATTGCGCCATAAGTCTGAGACGCAGACAGGTAAATTCCGGGAAAACTAAGTGGCGCGACTGGACGTCTATACATCAGACAGAGCCCGGGTTTTACCCTCATAAACGAATAAGGAGAATATTCTTAACAATACTACGTAGGTGCTAGCGTATATGGTCAATTCTGTACGCAGCCTTATAGAACTCAAAATGTCAAAATCTGCAGAATCATTTGGAATAAAATTCCTTAGGCAATCATTCTGATTGCTTGATTTCAGATTTTGGCCCTATTTATATCGATGCCAAGCGTATTATGAAATTTTTATCTAATGTACACGGCTAAACTTCAATGTGGCTACGTTGCGAGTTTCCAATACGCATTTCTCAGCTGGTGTCCACCTTGCGACCGGAGTCAGAACCATTGTCACAATATTTACCAAATTAAACCTTTCTCCGAGGACTCTAAATGCACCATCACACAAAAAAAAAAAAAATATTCGCATATTAACCTCGTCCTCCCGAACACAACGCCAGACTCGTTTGACCACTCGACGTTTTTCCCTCCCTCTAGGCAGTAGCGTACATATGTACTTCAACGCGCGTGATTAAAAATAGAGAGTATTACCTCGCGCAGTTCTCTTCTAGCCCCTTTGGTCCTCGCCGAGACAAAGCGCGCGAAAAAGAGCGAAAAACTTTGTGCGCGCGCGCGCAGAACGAGATAAAGAGCCGCTCGCGTTCGCCAGCTATGGGCTTTATTAACGCGCGGGTCGAAAAGACTTTCGTTTGTCTTCCTTTGAACGAGCCAAACCGCGGCTTTTTTTTTGCCCTTTGGCTCTTGCGGTGTGCGCGCTATATACGTAAACTGC
This sequence comes from Trichomalopsis sarcophagae, assembly GCA_024372645.1. Taxonomy (NCBI): domain Eukaryota; kingdom Metazoa; phylum Arthropoda; class Insecta; order Hymenoptera; family Pteromalidae; genus Trichomalopsis; species Trichomalopsis sarcophagae. The sequence goes on from QLSS01000008.1 coordinate 1,045,678, forward strand.
TCGAGTGGCACTTTAACTTTAACTCCGCGCGACTGGGCGAATAGTTCGGCAAATTATTTCGCATCGCGCGAAACGTCTTCGGACAGGACGAGAAACGAGTAGAACGCAAATAGCTGCGGTGGGTGAAAAAAAAATATATATATATATAAACGACGTCGACGTCCTAACCGCAAGATAAGGGTCGTGTGCAGGGCTGTGTGTACAGTCGGTTTGACGCGAAATTAAAAATACCTCGAGTGTCTCGTAAGACCTTCGCTTTATGTGTGTGTGTGTGTGTCTCGTGGAGCTGATATAAAACAGGCGCCTTGTAAGATACCTGTTGAGCAGCCGTAAAACCAAGGGAAATCAGTGCAATAATACAAGGAGCTCCGCGCGTGTACGTATATAGAATTCAATCCTCTCTCTCTCTCTCTCTCCCGGATGTAAAAGTCGGAAGATAAAAGCTTCCGCTCGGTACAGAGTAAAAGCCCCTAGCCGCCGACTTTTAATCAAGCACATGATCCCGCGAGACTCGGAATCCCAAGCCTCTCTCTCTCTCTCTCTCACTTCTGAGATGATTCCCCGTATCAAATGCAGAATTAGGCGAGTCGTATATATATATATATATATATATATATCCATCCATCCTATAAGAGCGGCGCAGGTTGATGGTCTCTCGCACAAACGGCGCGGGAAATACTGCCGCGCAGATAACTCGGGGGGAGGGCGCGCGCCATAAAGCTCGACGAAGCGCAACGCGCGAGGGAGAGAGTTTTTATCGCCGCAGTAAAATGCCGGCACGCTCTCTCTTTCTCTCTCTCTCTCTCTCTCTTCGGGTTTAATGATCCTCCGATATATATATTTGACCGATGACAGAAAGAGAGAGGGGGGGCCACGGAAAGGGCTTTGATCCCTTCGGTCTAAATAATGAAATCTTATCGTTGCTGTGTATCTGTACATCGCGCACATTCGTTGGAGTTTTGTGCTCTCGTAAGATTGATGCGAAACGCGATGACATTTAATAATCCTCGGCGCGCTATTATCGCATCGCGCACGGATCTTCGTGATGCAAATCGCGGCTGTGTAATACACAAAACGAATCTATCGATCAATCTGTCAGAGAGCTCTCGGCTTGTTTCTCCGAAATTCTATTTTTAGTTCTGATTATAGCCTCCGCGCCGATATGCGAAATCTAAAAAATCGCGGAACAATATAGTTATACGCGTTGAGAGCAAAGAACAGTATGCGGATATCGTGTATTATTTCGCGTATGATGACGATGCTATCGCGACGCGAAATTTTATGGAATTCAGATAAAACAGCATTCGATCATTTATTTCGTATACGTATCTGGCAGTGTATACGCGGGCGAGTGTATGGCAGAGGGAAAGTAAAGCAAGATTGATTGATTACCTTTATTATGCCTCTGGCAGATAAGCCGAAAGGTAAAGCCGCGCACAATGGTGCGAATGAAGATAGAGTAATTTTATGCAAACGTGCTCGCTCGACCGAAATGTAAAAAAAATTACGTTTGTTTATTATCTATGTTCGAGTGATATACATTGAAACTCTAGTACATAATGCAAAAAGCAAAGCATTCCACCTCCCCTGAAAAAAGCTGAGTTATTTCCACGGAAACGGCTTCAAAGCCAACGAAAGCAGAGCTATTTGCCGAAGCAAGTTGCACCTGCCTGCAAATATTTACAAGTAAAAGCAAGCGTCGGCAGCTCGTGCACACACACACACACACACACACACAGAGGGCCGAGCCTCTCGTCGTCGTCGTCGTCGAAAGTAGCAGTGCGGTAACTCGAGTCCTCCAGCCGGAGAGAAGGACGTGAAGCATCGGAGAGTAGTACCCTCGTGACGGCACAGCGACTTAAGAAGCGAGTGGGAGAGAGACAGAGTATAGAGCGAAGTAAACATCGGTTGACTGACAAAAGGTCTACGTATATATACAGTCGGTAATGGGTAACCCACACTCGGCCGCGCGTAAATGGAGTAGTCGGCGCGCGCCGATCAATAAGACCGATGGTCCACAGCGCATCAGCGTGGCATATATATATATGTACTGCTTCCTCGAGTATTATTTGCTTCCGTCGTCTTGCCTGCTTTTTCGTGTCCCGACTTTTTCTCCAGACGCTGGACAGGTACTTTGCGCTAATTAACATTATTATCGATCTCGGCTCTTTTTGCTTGCAGCAGCCGCACGAGTCACGGAGAGAGTCGGGCTAATTATCCGAGCGTCGGACGAGTCGTCGTCGCGTTTTCTCTCCATTAGCCTGCAAGCACCCGCCTTTTTTTCTGTCTAATTATGATGGATATACCGCTGCTGCTCCTCCGTCTTCTGAAAGGGAGAGATTCTCCACGATTTTTTTTTTTTTTTTTTTTTTTTTTGCTGTCGCTGCGCCGTTATTATTATTTCGCTCGGCTGTACCCAATATTTGTCGAGAAACGCGATACGCCCCGGCTTCATTAGGTCGAAAGTCATCGTTCAATTGAAAATGGCAGCTTTCCCGGGGGCTATGTGCTCTCCGCCGCGTTACGTAACGTTTATTACGCTTTTCAATTATTGCACACCGACTTTCCGAATAATCGTTACGCGCGTCCAGCAGCTCCCTGCGGGAGCATATAATTATCGGGTCAATTGCACGCGAAATATTTCTCGATCGTACAATAAAAAAAGTTTAATTTTCTGCTTACAGTGCAGCGTGCACGCGGTCAAGTGCTTCGCGGGCGGTCCGCGCAAGAGCAACGAGTCCCAGTGTCCGATGCTCCAGCCCTGCCTGGAAAAGCAGCCGATCCTGGTATCGGCGACGACGGTCACGACGCCGCTGACCGGTGGCAGCGTTCCTCGTCAACCGGCCAACAGCCGACAGCGCAAACACGCCAACAGCACGAGCAGCGAGGTGAACTCGCCCCACAAGCAAAAGCGACTGAGGCTCCAGCTGGCCAAGGAGCGCAAAGCGAGCACGACCTTGGGCATCATCATGAGCGCGTTCACCATCTGCTGGCTGCCCTTCTTCGTCCTCACCATGATCCGCATCTGTCTGAGCGATCCCTCCCTCATACCCGCGTCCCTGTCCAGCATGTTCCTCTGGCTCGGCTACTGCAACAGTCTCCTCAACCCGATAATCTACGCGACCTTGAATCGCGACTTCCGCAAGCCCTTCCGGGAGATACTCTACTTCCGCTGCGGTAACCTGCAGCACATGATGCGCGAGGAGTTCTACCAGAGTCAGTACGGCGACCCGGTTAACAACTACGTCGTCAGGTCGACCAACGAGACGGTCACGACCGGAGCGACCTCGGCCGCCACCGCCGCTGCTGTCAGCGCCGCAGCGGCGGCCGCCGCAAACGCCACGAGGATAGACCCCCACGAGATCGACGTCGTCGACCTAACCTCGGCCAATCCGCCCAGCGAGAGCTTTCTGTGATCGGGCTCCACGGATTCTACTTCTGCGTCAGGTATATACCTTAGGTTTTTTTAGGTTTAGTCGATACGAGCGCGACTCCCTGCGTCGAGGCTCCGAGAACTATACCGGTGGCGGATTTTTCTTCGCGCTCGTTAACTGCTGATATAGAAGGTGTTCGTACGGAAGATCGTAATTAGGCGGGGCTAGTGCCATTGGAGATTTAATCTATGGTAATGCGTTCACGTCCGGTATATTAATGCCGATGCGCGCGATTCGTCATCATTATCGTCGCCGCCGCGGCCATATGCGTGACTCTGGTGTATTTGCAACGCGCGCGTGGATTACGCCTACTTATTTCACCGGTTCTGACGAGGAGCCATTTATTAGCAGTTAACGAGACGCATCGATCAGCGCGATGAGTTTCGCGTTCTGTCCTCCGATGGGCGAAGAAGATGCTCTTCATTATGCGTTTCCGAGATCGTCGCGAATGATGTGTTGTATACAAAGTGTAAAATAATTTATATAACTTTGTTTCGTTTTTTCGTATATTAGTTGCGTCAATTATAGAAAAATATTAGGGTTGATCTATGTAAACTGTTGATTTGTTGAAGTAATAGGAGATATATTTTTATCGAACTGAAGCTATGATATATGCAGTTTGTTTGTACTATTATTTACGGGTACATCTATATCGAGATTACATACTTGAATTCAATTCTCACTCCGTAGTACTGTAAGGTAATAGCTTATAAATACAACCACCGCCAGCAGACTGACAAAAAGTTTAAAACAGAGACGAGGGAGTCGAGGTATTTGTAATTATAAACAACTGAACTAGGCGAATTTAATCGAGAGAATAAATATGCGAGAAATGTTTCACTGTTGGCAAAAAATAAAAAAAAAAATTTAATGGGCAGACTAACGTTCTCATCCAGTCTCGTCTATGATTTTCGATCGAAGCTACAAATTTTCTCGATATAAACAAGATAATCAACAACTCTTCGAACTCGTGAACTATTAAAGCTGTGAGAAAGTGGCGCGCGATTATCTGTGTCGTTTGACTGTGCTGAGTGAGTCGTTCCGCGGAACGGTTATATCGTCTGGAAGAGCTGTCGAAAATTTCGATATTAATGATAATTCAGTGTCGACAACTTTTTTTACATAAGCAGACGTTATACGCATATAAATATTATAAATATACGTATAAGTGAGAGGCGAGAGATCAGTGCATGCGGGATCCTCTTCTTCGTAGATAAATAATATAATATCAGCAGGCGCAGAGTAACAAAATAAAAAACTTTTTCATCATGTACAAGCGCAAATACCAAAAAAAAAAAAAGTGAAAAAAAATCCCAAAAAAACTGTCGTAGTTAGCGCACGCAGCCTCCTTCTCACTCGTAATCGCAAGCTTCGCGCGGAAGTCTTGTAAAAAAAAAGTAAAGTAAAATAAAGTAAATTTAGCCCGCAGCGAGGGAAAACTGTTATTTATCGCTCTGCAATCGCGAGGGAGAGCGACGCGTTAAGCAAATTAAATAAGGTGTATAGAAATGTGTAACATGTTCACGCTTTCGAAGTCGGAGCTCGTATACGATTCGCGCGCTATATACATATATACATACATACCGTCTTCGCTGTGTTGTAGCCTCGAGCTGTTTGCGCCCTCGTCGCTCTCACTTTGTCGCCGGCTCTTTACAGGCGTCTTCCTGCGTTGATAGCAATCGGCTTTTTGGTTCGATGTAAGCGAAACATATATATACATATATTATATACGTTTGAGATTCTGCAATATACTTTGCGCGAGACCAAAAAAGATTATTTTATTAAAGAATGTACTCTATACTGATATTTAAGTATGATATAGTTTATTTATAGTTCACAGGTTTGAAAATTGTATGAAATACGTTTTGTTTGATTGCATAAATTTTGTTTTGCGCAATGTCTATATATTTGTTTGTATTAAAGAGAAAATAAAAAAAAATTACAATTGTTCAGATTTATTCTTGTATACCGTATGTATTGATTTTATTTTAAAATATGCTTGCTCTTTGCTTTAAAATATTGTTTATACAAGCGCTAATTGGAAAATGCGTAGCATCGTCGCATCGCGTGATTTTTTTATGATTTTCCCTCTGCCGTGTATATTGATTTTTACAATAAAAATTTAACGATTTCCGTATACAAATATAAATTCTCTATTTTTCTCGATAAATCGTTTATTATGCACTGCCGCCCGTTAAAAACAATAACCTTTCATCGATTATTTATTTCTCAGTAAAAGTTCACCGTGAATTCTTTCGAAATAATAACCGTTCGCCCACTCAATGCACACCCCGAACTTTTTTTCAACTTCCATCTCAAGTCTCGCGTCTTTTACGTTTTTCCCCGCGCAACGCTATACTTCCCTCTCGCTTCGTCGAGAAGAAAAAGAAAGAAAAATAGCAAAAAGTAGAATTACGAGAGTACTCGCTCTGGCAACGAGTTCGGTTTCGCAGCTGACTCGCGTTCGAGTATTTCCCTTGAAATTTTCATCCCCCGCGATTCCGCCCACTCCTAGTTTCTTTTCTCCTCCTTCTCCTCCTCCTCCTGCTCGGCAGTCGCGCGATATAAATTCGAAATTCCTATTCACGGCTGGTAAAATTTCGAGCGCTTCCATATTTCGAACTTCTCGAACTTTGCCGCGTCTTTGAGTTCTCAGCTATGAATCGACGGGAGAAATTGTGCACGGGCTGCTTGACCGATCGTAATATCTCTCGCTCGAAATTAACGCGTTCCACTAGTCGAGCGGAAACTTGGAATTCTCGAGTCCTCGTGTGTAGGAAGACGTGCTCCCTCGGTTTAAATCTAACTTTTATAATTTTTTTAATTACCGATCCCCTCGATTTACATAACGATTTGCTCGAGATGCAGCACGGAAAGGGCTGACTGGTTTTATTCTTGGTTCCTGCAGAATCGAAAAAAAAAAATGAGAGAGAGAAATGAGAGGCGGAGAAATTTCGCTGGAGAGCCGCGGATGCTGATGGTTATATCTTGGAAGTAAAGAGAATTAACGTACAACGAGAGATACAAGCGTTAGTTCATTGAATATTTCCATTTCAAGGTTCGCGTGCTTTGTGTTTTTCCACTCGGGAAAATATACGCGTCTGTACATAAATCGATGGGAACTTACGTAACGATCTCGAGCGAAAGTAAAAAGTAGGTCAATTTTGTAATTCGGTTATATCTCATATATATATATATATATATAGATATAGATATATAGTTTCTCGAATAAGTGAATTAAATAAACGCGGCCGTGAGACACGCCAGAGCTGTTTGTTTTCGCAATCTGCCGAAGCGAGTTTCCGAAAGAAAAACTGTATCAATTAAAGCGAAGAAAGAAGAAAGTAAGCTAGCTGCTCGTGCATAAAAGGGGTAAACAGGAGAACGCGATAAAACATCTCTCTCGCGCAAAGCTCGAATGTTGTCTTTGCAATGGATGCCGAAGTGTTGTATTTTTACACTTTTACAGGGAAAACTCTACCGAGGGCGATATAGTGCGTTGTACAGAGGGCGCTGAAGTGTTGCAGTTTTTCGGAACGCGAGAGTATATCTGTGAAGAAACTGATACTGTGTGTGTGTGTGTGTGTATATATGTGTGTGTGTGTGTGTGTGAGGAAGAGATATTGACATTATATGAACTTTATTGTTTAATAGCAAACAAAAACGAAGGTTTAGAAATTTATCAACTCAAGAGGCAAACTTAAATAGCTGTAAGCGGCTGTAAGATATAGTAGGTATATATAACAAGCGGCTATAAAAGAAATAAACTAACATTCAAACGATCCATCCTGTGTGAGACAATCTGTGCAATAAAAAAAAAAGAGAAAGACTATAATAGAAGAAAAAGGTAAGAAATTATAAAAAATTATATGCATGGTTCAACACGATCGTTACATCAATATGATAGTTGTATGCGAATGAAATAAAATAGTATTAATATATGTGTCATATGAAAACGACGAGAAAACGATAACTGGTATGAGTGTCAAGCAGTTCGTTACAACGTGTATTAACAAAAAAAAAAAAAAACAATTTTCGGTCTCTTCGAGTTGGACGATCTAAGCGTACTCCACACACTCGCATTTCGCAATAAATTTTATTACGCCCGCACACAGGCAAGTTTGTTTATCGCGCGACAGAAGAACTTACACTTCTAGAACTAGTGTATATAGCGTATACGCGACATTGTATTCGTTTCCTTCTGTATCAGCGACGGCTCATTTTTCTTCGCGAGTTCGCTTCTTCTTTTTTTTACAAAAAAAAGACCGAGAGGCGTTATTACGTTGTCGCGTGGCTGCACACGCGCGATGCTCGATGTATCGCGAAAAATCGATGACGGGCATCAGCTGCAGTCGCCGTCGCCGGCGCTGCTGCGGTCAGTTTTTTTTTTTTTTTTGTTCTGCCTTATTCGCCTCGACTGTGTACAGGTGTGTACGATTGATGTGTAGGGCATACCTTTGGGCTTTGTGATCGAACTGCGAGCCATATAGCTGATTAATTTTTCTTTGATAAATTATCGAGGACGAGTCGTCGTCGAGGGAAAAACTTTGATTTCGGAGAGACTGATTCGTTGGAAGAAGGTTTATTGCTGTATAGATTATTTATTTGTGAAAGAGTTGAGTGGCGATGACGATGTGGATCTATATTTATGGATGTTGCAACTGTAAACTAGTGCGTAATATAAACGTGAAATATGTGTAAATTGGTTACTCTGCTTTGATAAGCAACATTTTTAGGCTATTCCTTTGATTACAGAAATTATTAAATATTTAAAGGTTCTATTAGATACGACCGGTCCAGATGCAAACGTCGAAATAAAGAAAAAATTTCTTTCAATTTAACGTCTCTCGTCAGTACTATCATACCTTCAATACGGACTTCAGTTTTTATTTTTAATTTTTAATTCTCATTGGACACGATAATAACGATAATGGAAATAGAAAAGTATCTTTGCGCTACCTATCCTCCCTCGGCAAAAGCTTGCGGCGAGTTTAAGCGGGCCAATTCAAAACTATGCTTTGTTCCTTTGTTTTACAGTCTACATACAGTCAGTACAGATCAAAATTACAAGTTCCTATATATATATATATATATATATATATATATATATATATATATATATTCGTACACTACACACACACATAACCCATCGTGTGAAATTACGCGCGCTAAAAGTCCTCCCACCCAAACGCTCGCACACCCACGAAGCAAATTCGAAATTCCATTATAGGAATTCCCTCCTGAGCACTCGGTTAACTTGACCAAACATTTTGGTCGGCGAGCGTGCAAACATCTCTCGTCGAATTTGTACTTGAGAGAGCGAATACTTCAGTTTCATCAAACTTTGCCGCCAGCCACGTATATAGCCGTCGCGCTACAGAGCACTAAAATACCGACACACACACCTTTGCGGCCTTTACAACTAGCGTGTAGGTGTATACATGTATATATATATATATATATATATACAACGCGATCGTAAAACGGGCCCTCGAGTCGCCTCGTAATTCTTATTTATGCGTTTAATACTGCGGCGTAAACCGCGACGCTAGCGTCGAAAATTAATCGTTCTCCGGCCGTATGCGCGCACGCGACAAATCCATCACTTTTCTCTACTCTATCTCCAGTACCTATACACGCGTCATTTCCACTTTTCTATACATAGAACCAGCGTTACACACAGAGAAGTTACTTCAATGTCGAGCGCAAAGAGAGAAAATCCTTGAGTTTCGAACGTGTCCTTGCCGCAAGCTCGTCGCGCGTGTTTTTCGAAAATCGCGCGCGAAGAATTTTATTCCCTGCGTACCGGCGCGGCCGTTGAGCGAATTCCGGATTCATACTTTGCCGCTTAAGGTCTTAAAGTAAGAAGCGGGCTCTTATACTTTCCCGCGAGTTCGGGCCGACTAAAAGTGATTTTAAAACTTGCAGCGCGCAAGTCGTGAAAAATTATTTATTCGCGGCCGCGAGCTTGCGAGCGCGGGGAATTTAAAACAGCAGTTTTCGGGATTAATAGTTCTAGCTCGTAACGCGCTCGTTATATACGCGGCGTTTTTACAAGCGACGTCTAGAGAGAGAGAGAGAGAGTGAGAGAAAGCAATTACCGGCTTGCCGGAAGTGAAAATATTTACCCGCCAAGTTTTCGTCAACAGAAGCTCCGCCGAATAAATCATCGGAACGGATTGAAAGTGTCGTGGGTGTGTGTACGAGTGATCTATGGAATCTTCCGTAATAAGCATCAAGAGCTTCTTCTTCTTCTATTTTTTTCGAGCATCATCCGTACGAGTAAACGGCTATCAGCGGGGTAATCCCGTGCGGCGCAGTCATGCAGAGACGTCAAAACAAGCGACGCGTGCAATCGACTATCTCTACTCTTATAGCTTCGTGTCCCAAATCAAAGCTCCATCAATTAAAGTCCCCAATCTCTGCCTCCATGAGAATCAATCTCCCTCACGTCTCTTCTTCCCCTTCTTGTGCGGCCGACGCGATGGACGAGCTGCGGAAAAAAAAAAATCGAGCTTCTTTTTTGCCGCAACATCGGCGGCCCTTTCGGTATAATTAGTCGCTGCTTCATCCTATACGCTCTTGCAGCGCACGTGCGGTTTCTCCGCGAAGTGGCCTCGAATTAGCATGGGGATTTCGATTAAATTTTTTTCTTTCGGTTTTATCGATGAGCTTTTCAGCAATTACGAGCTTGCGGCGCTGCCGAGCGCGAGTGGATCTAATTCCAGGCTCGATCTAGCCGAAGCCGCGGGGGGTCTCAGCTTGATACTCTCGAAATTTGAAATATATAGTGCGAGCGTATGGAGCTCGGTGTTTAAGGGACGGTCGAAGCTTATAGTTCCTAGTGTAACCGTTGGCGCTGCAGTCAGGTGAAGAATTCATAGTTAATTTCATTGTTACAAAAAATGTTTAAAGTCTTTGTCTAAAAATGCTCTTTACCGCTCTAGCTATGACTTTAAGCTAGTGGGCGAGCATGG
>QLSS01000008.1:1056098-1090535 GCA_024372645.1 Trichomalopsis sarcophagae
TGTGGCGCGAAATCTAGATTTGAATTGACTTTCAGACCCCCTTAACGGAATACTGAAACTGATTTTTGAAAAAAAAAAAAAAATAATAATCATGCGCTTCAACTATTACGAGTTGTTCATAGAAATTTTACATCAATTATCCTTGATAAATTGCTTTTTGCAGCGAGAAGTTTAAATGAGATTCAATTAATGTTTGTTATAATTTTATAAATAGCAGTGTAAAGTTTATACTTAATACCAACGGTACACGCGCAGAACAAACTAGAGCTGCACGCGTATCTTCTTTCATCAAAATTAAGGTATAAGAGTAGGCGTCATTTAAATCGCTGCTCATACGTTCTCGTTAGGAGTATAAGCATAAAAAATTTTTGTTTGTCCGCAGTGATATACCTATAGTGCGAGTAAGTATTTGATGAGCACACGCAAGTGTAATAGCAGCCGAGAAAACAGTTTCGAATCTTACCGACGCGACTGCGAGCTTTTACCGACAAACGATATACAGGACATATGATCACTCTCCCCGCACGGTCGGTAATATCAAAACCTGCAGGAATAACTTGCAAATAAGACAACATAACATGAGTCATAACCTTATTAGTTCATTTATGATGTGTATGCCATCCGTAAATATGTTTGTAGTTTGTTTGTTGCTTCGAAATTTGAAATTATTTTGGTGAGATCACGTAAACCACTGAGTCCTGATTATTTATTATTGCAAAATTGTTTATTTTCTGACCTCTCAAAATTGCATTTTAATAAAGCCAGTTATAGCTGAATCTTGGAAACATTGATTCAGTTTTGCTAACACGATTTAGTAAATAACAAACATGGGATCAAGTAAACGCCACAAGTCCGAAAAAAGTCGGGAATCGAAAAAGAAGCGACACAGAAGTCGCTCCCGATCTGTATCGGTTGAACGCGAGCGAACAGAAAGACACTGCAAGCATCACAAGAAGCACAAGAAGAAAGATCGCAAAGATTATGACAGTGATGGTAAGTTACTTTTCTTTACATCCTTCACTTTTGCAGCACCACAATTAACGCTTACAGTTTTGTTAAGAAATTGTATTGATCTGCAGTGGAGATCGTTGGTGTTCCACCGCCACCAAAGATATCAAGAACAATACACCTGTCGACCCCACCACCACCTGAAATTTATCAAACTGTAAGTCACTATTTTTCTTATGCTTCTGTAAATTTCTGATTAAAATAATGAATCATAAAATATTGCAATTTTTGTTTCGAATAAGTCCAGAGAAGAAAGAAGCGACTATGGCTTTGAAGACAGAGTTAGAGAAGAACGAACTAGAGACAATAGACTCGGAGAAGATAGAGGGAGGGAACACAAAAGCAGGGAAGACAGGGAAGATAGAAGCAGAGAAGAAAGGTTGCCTAATAAACGCAGATCTCCTTCACCACCAAAAAGTGGAAAATCTCAGGAATCACTGTCGATTGAGGAAACGAATAAGATAAGAGCTAAGCTTGGACTGAAACCTCTGGAAGTTGACAGTGGTCCAAAAGAGGGTGGTCCTCCAAATCTTATAAAAGACGATTTAGGAGAATTCCTGCATAAACCAGCTGTTAATGCAGCTGAAAAAGCAAAGCAGGAAAAACTAAGAGAGAAGCTTGCCATAACTAAGCAAAAAAGAGAGATTCAATCATCGCTTGCTGCTGTTAAAACATTAGGTGAAGGTGACGATGATGATCTCAACACTGAGAAATGGGCTAGCAAGTTTGCTCAAATCCAAGAAGAAAAAAGAAAGGCTGCAGAAAGAGTATGTTAAAGATTACTTTGTATCCATCAAAAGAGGATATTATCTACATTTATTTCATTTATTTTTTAATTTTCAGGCAAAGATGTTGGACCAGATGGATGAAGCGTTTGGGGGAATTGGTGATTTAGTCAAGGAAGATATTCACAATGACTTGAAAAATGCTTACACAAACAAAGACTTGAAGGGTCTAAAAGTGGAGCACAGTTTGGTAAATACTTTTTTTTAATAACTACGATTTCTACATTTTTTTGTAAAAATTCAATAATATTTGTTTATTTTAGAATAATTTCAATGAAGGCACTTCTGTCATATTGACTCTAAAAGATCAAGCTGTCCTAGCAGAAGAAGACGATGTTCTAGTAAATGTTAATATGATCGACGATGAACGTTACAAGAAGAACGTCCTAGTGAAATCCAAAAAGCCAGGATACGACGCTTACGACGAGAGTCATTACGATGAATACGGGATGCCTCTTGGTAAAGTTTTAGATAAATATGATGAAGAAATAGAAGGCGAAAAACGAGACAGTTTTGCTATTGGCATGGTTGATGCCAAAGAAATCAAAGAAAGACAAGTTGCTATGGTAAAAAATCGCCTAGCAAACAAGCGATTAGAAAGTTTGCAATTGGCTGAGCCAAAGATAGCTAGCGATTACTATAATGAATCGGAACTGGAGAAGTTTAAAAAACCAAAAAAGAAAATAAGAAAGCTCCGACCTAAAAAAACTTTAAAAGCAGATGATCTTTTAACTGGTACTAATGATTACCTAAGAGATTTAGGCAGTAGACGACGTCGGCACACAAGTGATGTTATCGAGATCGATGATTTAGAAGGTAATTTACAAAGATATGTCTTATACAAAATGTTTCTTTATAAATTAATAATAATTCTAATTTATAGGACCCGCAGAAGATCTCAGCGGGGTAAAAATAGAGGAAGATGATCGCGACGTTGAACGAATAATTAAACAAAAATGGCAAAAAATAAAAGAGCCTGTCGTACCGATAAAGCCGGAACAAATCGCTTTAACATTGAAGCAAGAAGCAGATATGACCAGCGAAACAGACTCAGCAGGAAACATCATTCTTAATTCCACAGCCGAATTTTGTCGAACGCTGGGTGATATTCCGACTTATGGTCAGGCGGGTAATCGGGATGAAAATCATCAAGAATTAATGGTATGGTTTCGTTTAAAAAATATATGAAAAGAAAGATGTAAAACAAAATAAAAATATGATCAATTTAATAGGATTTCGAAATGAGCGAGGTGAAGCAAGAATATATGGATGAGGAAATGAATGGTAAAAGTGCTTGGAATTCGGTAGAAATGGATGATGACTCTGTCATACCTGTCGGACCGGAAGCGGCAATTTTGGATGCCGAACCATCCCTTGATCAAGGAGTTGGCGGAGCATTAAAATTGGCGATGAGTAAAGGATATCTTCAAAAAGAAGATAGTAATCGTCCCTCTGCATCAAGATTTGCTCACCTAAAAGCGCAGAATTATTCCATAGAAGATAAGACATACGGGTACGTTATTAATTCATTTCAATTTTCAGTTACTATGGGATTCTTGCAATTGCATGTTACAAAAACTTGATGAGTCTTGAATCTATTTGATTTTAGTGATGATGACAAATTCGGGCGAAGAGACAGGTTTAGTGGACCAACGTCAGATTTCAAAGAAAAAGATGGATTCAGACCCAACGTAAAATTGGACTATATAGATGATGATGGCCATATTTTAAATGCTAAAGAAGCATTCCGGTATTTATCGCATAAATTTCATGGCAAAGGTCCGGGTAAAAATAAGGTTGAAAAGCGAATGAAAAAAGCAGAACAAGAGATATTAATGAAGAGAATGTCTTCAACGGATACTCCATTAGGCACATTGAATCTTTTGCAAGCCAAGCAGAAAGAAACACAATCACCCTTCATCGTCCTAAGTGGTAGTAAGCACATGCAAACGTACGTAAACATCTCTCAAATTCTAATTTGAATTGCTATTTTTGTAATAATATGCAACTAATACTTTATATTTGTTTCAGGGCTAGTATTTCGAAAAGTAAAAATTGAAAAAATTGTACGTATTATATTTATTGTTTACATGTATGATAAACTATATAAATAGTTTATTCTATCAATTATAATTTTGACGTATTTGAATGTGAAATATAAAAAAGTTCGGAATCTCCATTCAGTATTTAATCAAAAAAGAAATTGAAAATGTAAATTGCAAGGAATACTGTTTCTTACTTATTATAAAGCATACATATTTTCGATACGATCGATTGACGAAAAATGTAGAAAGAATTCATTATTGTTTCGATGTTATTAAGAAAATTTTATGGTAAATAAAGAAGTGTAATCTTTTAAACGACGCGAATAAAATTGTATATACGAAATGAAATAATGAATGAAATGTTCCTATAAATGTAATGTATTTAGGTATATTTAACGCGCTCAAAAAAAAATGTTATAATAATAATTTTTTTAAAAATGTGGGCCTTATGATAATTCAGAAAAAAAGTATTGGTTTTAACCATAAAAAGTAGAGTCATCCTGATATGACTCATATGTCCAGGTATGTTAGAAGCCTTAGGGCTTCATTATTGAGGGACACTGCTGGAATATTTGAATATAAGTATAAAAACAATGCATTATCAAGCGTAAAATTAATCTGATAATCGCATTCAAACAAGTGATTTGTTGATTTTTTTATCATCACGTCCCTTCCTTTATCTTTAACGTGTCTTTAACCGAAAATCAAATTTTTGAAAACTTGTTCCTATAATATAATAAATATATGCGTTCTAACGCATTAATCGAATTAAAATTTATTCGAATTTTGCGCTGAGCAGAAATTCTTCCAAAAATTAAAATTTAATTAATTTAATGATTAATGATAATATGACGATTGCCGCAAAGTCAGCATCGATGGATGAAAATTAAGTTAAATAGCTAACAATTTTTATCATTTTCTTCTAAAGTATAAATTTTATGGCACCATCGATATAGGTAACTTCCAAAAATGGTGTTATTATTCAGTGTGGTTTACAAAGAGATACGCTGTAGATAATTTAGATCCCCGACTGCCGTTGAGGAAATATAAATAGAAAGCCCCGCCGAGACTGCACTGATCATGCGAGTGACCAAAATTTTTTACACATTTCGTCGTTAAAACCGTTTTGGAGCATTTTTTCGCCGTAATTCTGCCCCAAAATTCGCCAAAGGATTAACGAACTCGAAACATCCCCAATTTATTCGTAAAAAGCGAATTTGCGCATTGTAATGTTTCACGCTTCATTTGCGAATCTAACCTCAAAAATACGCGATCACATTTCGAGGCCGTTTAAGGCGGCGTCACGTAGAAGCGAGCACGTGACTTTTTTAACTCTATCGCGCGAATCCTCGAATCATCGCGTTATCCATTATCGATATTTTTCCAATCGGTCTGCCAACTTATACAGACTTCGTGGATCCAATATGCGATCGATTTCGGCAACTCGTCAACCGTGGTAAATCGTCAAATCGAGTTTCCACGATCGATTCAAGCGACTCCGAAAAAATCCACCCAACTGCGCCTTAAAAACCGGAAACTTTGACTCATCGCGACGACCTGCGCGGCCGAAGCATTGGTCTGCATGAGCGCGCATACGAATACTTCCATTTTCCTGTGCGTGTTCTCTCGGCGCTCTCTCGGCCCAACGACGGAGCACGTGTTTGGCTCTCTCTCTGATCGCCGGTGCCGCGCACATCGTACCGAGTCGCCCTTTATCCGCGCAACTGTGGTGCCTCCTTCTCTTCGTGCGTCTCGTCGCATCGTGTGCTTTTTCCTCGCGCTAGTCCAGTCGAAGCTTGTTCCTCGTCACCTAGACATCATCATGAATCCCGAGAAGCTTAAGAAGCTCCAGGCTCAAGTGCGAATTGGAGGCAAGGGTACACCCCGTCGTAAGAAGAAGGTGAGAGTGCGATACATACTCGTGAAATCGCCGACCGAATAGAACGAGCCTTTGCGCGAGGCTCTCTTGGCGTGCATTGCAGCCCGCGCCGCCCGCGTGTTTTTCTCTCGCTTCCGTTTCGCACCATTTTTGGCCTGATTTGCCACGATTTTGCAACTTTTCCACTATGAGACCTCGTAAAATAGAAGGCTTTTTTCGCTCTTTGTGCTTTCGTTCTTTATCGAACGGAAACGAGGCTCCGAATTCCCGATGGTGTGTACTTTGCACTCAGCCCTATTATGAGAATCTATTTTTACTCCGACTTGTTTAGAGCATTTTTAACCCTTTTTTTTCGTGTTGTTAAACTGTCATTATACAAATTTGATGCAAAACTGCGTATATAAATGAGGACGACAAATAAGGATTGTCGCGAAATTTTTTTTTTTTCTGGTTAATTAGTAGTTAAATTTGCAACATTACGTAGAGTTACTTGTCCGAGTCATATTCGATAAACAATTTGCCTGTCAACGCTGTATTTTGGTGGCTATAATCTCTTTTCGATGTTCCCAAGGTCGTGCACACCACCAACGCCACAGATGATAAGAAGCTCCAGAGCTGTCTGAAGAAACTGTCGGTGAACACTATTCCCGGCATCGAGGAGGTGAACATGATCAAGGATGATGGAACTGTCATCCACTTCAACAACCCCAAAGCACAAGCCAGTCTGTCGGCGAATACCTTTGCCATCACCGGCCATGGCGAAAACAAACAAATCACAGAAATGCTTCCTGGTATTCTGAGTCAACTTGGCCCCGAAGGTCTGACCCAGCTGAAGCGGTTGGCCAGCACTGTTGCTGGTAGCGGAGTCAGCAAGGCTGCCCTTGAGGAGGATGACGAAGTGCCTGATCTGGTGGAGAACTTTGACGAAGCTAGCAAAGAGGAGGTAAATATTTGATAAAATATCACACTGCTCTCAAATGTCTTTGAGTGCTTTGTCATTCGTGTGTTTCCTCTTGGGACTTAATCAAATTCTAAACTCTGCCTTACTTTCTATTCTCAAGGTTGCACTGAAGAAGGAAGCTGATGAGGCTCTTGTAGCTGAAGACAAGAAAGAGGCTGCAAAAGTCGCGGAGGAATCAAAAGACGCCCCGTTGGCCAAGCAAGAAGTTTAATAACAACGACCTGCAGGTGAGAGATTGTTGTTATAATAGTTGTTATAATATAGTTTGATGTATAAACTGAGGATTTCTTTTTGATTACAGATTTTAAAAGGCGATACAGCTCTCGGCAATGAGCTAGGAGGTACACAGTAACAGGCTAAAGGAAGGATTCGTTGTAATCTACAAACGAAACAAAAAATCACATTTATATTGACATTACAAATGTTAAACACGATCGAGATAGCTTAAAACATTATATTATGAAGAATGATGGTTATAATAAAAATGCGAGAAAAAGATTGTTGATGGGTGGCATTTCTACTGCAAATAATGTCCGTCATGGTCTTACTCGACATTATAATCATTTAAATACCTTTGTTGCATAAGACAAATTTCATTCCCTTCATGGCATTTTTTTTTTTTTTTTTTTTGGATTTGCATATACTTGTAAAAACATATTCGAGGAAAGAGACAACAGAAGTCATTAGAGGTATAAAGTGAGCAAGAGAAATAAGCTTGCAAAAAACATGCCATTTTAGTCACAAACATAAATAAACTATAGAATGTGATAAAAATCTGATAACATACTTGGCCACCTGATCTTGTAGTAATTAATGTTATAAAAGTCTATTAGTAGTCAAAAGAAAGCAAAAAAATAGTTATCTAAGAATGTATTTTGAACATAATTTTAAAATCCCCAGTGACTACTAAAACATTTTTCTCTTTTGTTACTTTATTAACATAATTATGCTTAAAATATTGATTAAGAAAATGGATGATGTAATCATTGAAATATTAATTCACATTGCTGGTTTTTATGTAAAAAAAACGAAGTTTAATTTTAATAAATTACTTTCGATACATCAAATACAAAAATGAATTCTTTAATTATACTAATTACATAAATGAAACCTTTGTGGATCACTTGTTTTGAATTCTGACTGGCAGGTGGTACATTGATTTTTTTCTAGTGACAACAATGCTTTCCTACATATTATATGTTCACAAGGCAATTTATAAAATATTTTCTCAGAACAACATTCGCAAGTTGGCATAGCACCAACTTGAATATTCGAATTCAACTTTTCTTCAATGGCAGCATTTTGCTTAACAATTTCTTCTTTATTAACAGTTTTACTTATTGAAACAGCTGAACTTGTGGTTTTTCCTGAAGATCTCTTAGCACATACACCAGAACTTCTAAGAGATACCACTGGCAATGAATGTCCATGAAATGCTCTCTTGACAGTAGTATTTGTACTATTTTCTTCTCTTGGTAAAGTTCTTTTCAGACCATTAGCATTATTTTTAACAGTGTTTACAGTATTCACATTATTTACATTATTTACAAGATTTGCAGATATACAATTTATCACATTTACACTATTAGCCTGTTGCATAAATTTTGAACCCAATACTCTTGGTAGCTTCTTTATCGCCTCATCATTACTGTGCTCCAGCAAGAACATGTCTATCCTTGCTTTGAGGGGAACTGCAGCTAAAGGTTTGCGATTATCACTGAAGCGTATTCCCGTGAATGGATCCGAAACAGGTCTACCCCATATAGCTTCATTGTGTCCATGCCTCTCCAAAGTTTTTTGATCGATTATTTTGCCACTTGGAAGAATGATTGGCTGAGTCATTATTTCACAAGTTATAGGATCCAGAAAGTCCTCTGGCACTTTTAACAAATTTTTCTCTATGTTTGCTCTAAATCAGTGAATATACAAGTTGAGTAATTTTCAATTGCAAATAAGTAGATTAAATGTGAAATATTTACCTCCATTCTTCCTTAGATTCTTCCTGTTTCTTATTGTCATCCACGGCTACTGTATCATCCGAAGAACTCGCAGTAGCAGGTATTATACTATTAAACCGGTTCAGCCAAAGAGCATTGACGTTCATGGAAATATCTTTTGCACATTTTGAAGCCACTCTACCCCAAATTTCAATCTTGCCAAGTGCAGGTACCGAGTTTTCAGTCTTGAGAATGCTGAGCCTCAACGTATTTGCATAATTTACAATATTCAATGCCTTTATGTAACGCTGAGCAAAATTTGGAGGTACATCAATGTCAGTGTGATAAGTGATATCCCTTCTGTAGAACAATACTCCTGACTGTTCTTTCTGCAAGAAAGCAGTTGAAACGTCTGTGAACGGCTGGTTCTTGACATCCGACGTTTTGACGGACAGCTGAAATCCGCTTGATTTTTGCGCTCCGATTTGAGGCCACACGATGACGTGACTTATTTCTACGTTACAGATGAAGACAAAGTCTATGGTTAGCGGAGGCTTGATGCAGGCGTACGCCAAAAAACCCTTATCGGAATTATTTACAAGATTCGTTACATCATAACCTTCGGTGCTGACTGTGCTGCAAGTTACATCCGTTCTCAGGCATTTATCACAAAAATTGACGAGCATTGTTTACAAAATTACTGAGTCAAGTCTTCGATCTCTTCATTAGATCCGTTTGTTTCGATAAATTTTCACGTTTATTTATTTACTCGTCATGTTTGGAATGTTCATTTTGTTTGTCCACGTCTGCTATCTTCCGTCTCTCTCTCTCTCTCTCTCACTTGCACGACTTGAGAGAACCATATGATATTGTTAGCAGAGGTAATGTTGGCGCAAATACCATCGGGAACGAAACCATCATCCCCACCACGGATTTTTCGAAACTAAACTCATTTTTATCACAAATTTGAGATACGTCTAATCGTATTTTTGATTATGTGTACCTGTTGATAAATGGAATATGCTTGAAAAAAAAACCGTCGATAATAGCTCGTTTGTGTTTACAAACGTATTTGATGAAAACATACAGTCAAAGCGCTTTACAAAATGGAAAACGCGAGTTCATAAATTAATAATAAAAAGAAAAACGTTGATATTCAAATTGGACAATACAAAATCTAATGAAAAGAACTAAGGAAAATGAATAAAAACTATAAAAGTCGATAAATTGGGAAATAAGACACACAGAACAGTTACAAAAGAATATTGAAAAAGATCTCTTCCTTTTCAAGCACAATTCGCAACGCGAATGTGCCCTATTTATTATACCAATGTG
The DNA here is from genome assembly GCA_024372645.1 of Trichomalopsis sarcophagae. Classification (NCBI taxonomy): domain Eukaryota; kingdom Metazoa; phylum Arthropoda; class Insecta; order Hymenoptera; family Pteromalidae; genus Trichomalopsis; species Trichomalopsis sarcophagae. The sequence continues at coordinate 1,066,049 of QLSS01000008.1, forward strand.
TTTACTACGCTTCAATTTATACACGACAAAAGCTCATGCTGTCATAGACATCAGAATAACAAAGGTATAGAAACGAGTAAGTTTTTTCTTCTTCTCTCAAATTATAAAGAGGTGGTATGGGTATAATAAAGCCATGTTATAGAAAATAAGACAAATTCGAGTGTATGCCTCATCGTACGCATTATCTCTATTTCAAAAATTCAGTTTCAAAAACATAATAACTTTGAATAGTCCATCATCATTATACTTGTAGATTACTTTTTCCTTCCTCTTCGTCCTCATTTTCTTCGTCATTTATTTATGTTATTTCTTTTTATTCCCTCAAGTATTATATCAATAGATTTGGAGATCGAGTCGAGCGTCTCGACCGGCTGTGTTCGTATACCGATCGCCAATTGATCAAATACACCGTAGCAGTCGTAATTTTTTTTCTCTTATGTTTTTTTACAACATTCGTACTAAAGTCTTGCAAAGTGGACAAAAGTACAGGAGCCCGTTGATGCGTGTGACATGCGTTAAAAGCTCTTATCTGGCTGTCGCGTTGTATAAGCTAAATTTTTATACTGTTCCTTCTCTATCATCTCGTAACAAAATCGACGCTAAAGTACTATATTAGTTTTAAATGCAAGTCGCGCAATCGTCAGTTGCACAATAAATGAGATCAAGTGTGCATATTAGAAGCAGTGTTAGCGTGTGCGATTATTGGGCATCCCGACTTTTGTACAATATACTATACGCATTGTCGCTGCTGGTAAAAACACTGACTTAGATTACCACGCACAAGTAATGTTACACATCGTCATCCTCCTCGTTTCTTTTTTTTTTTTTGTAGTCGTTACTATTTTTTTTTTTTTTTTTTTCATTTATCGTATCTTTCTCGTTTAGATTAGAAGACTTATAAAAATGCACTCAACTTATGTGTGCATGCGAACCCCATCATGGATAAACGCAGGACCATTATTTTATTAACTCGACCTTTTTTTTATAATCATCAGTCACGCACACTTATGTGGTTGAGAGTCTATGCGATAAACACATTCGTCGCGCGAAACTTTTACATCACAAGTGATTTCAGTCAAAAAAATAAGGCGGTTGCCCCATTATCGTCGTCAATCACGGCTCTTTCTCGCTTTCTGCTGCAGCTGCTTCCACCTTCTCCCTGCTATTATTACTTCGCTCCCTATTTCAACGAATCGTTATCTATTCTGTAAAAATATACCACACTGTACGCGCGCCTTTTCATCGTCGCGCATACGCATCGTGTATTATCATCCTGATTGCATTTGTAAGTAACATAGTTTTATCATAATCGTTAAGTATCTACAAATTTGATTCTCCTGTGCGACCGTCGATAAATAAGTAAATATTATTTTGTAAAAAATACAAAATATCACACGTCGTCACTATATAGCGAAAAGTTCATCGTCATGTTTCCTTTTTTATTCTTCATTTTTTATACTTTATATATCTTTCGTCGTTTGTTTGTTTTTTTTTTGCTTTGGATGAAAACGAGTGCGGTAAATCAGTCTGAATGAGAGAAAACGCAAGAGGAAAAATTGTTACCCTACTAAATAACATACAAAAGTGTACGGGAATCTATAGATGGCATTCCTTGTGCGATGTGGATCTATAAGTTTCTGTACAATTTTATACATGTAAAAAAGGTGTACACAAATCGGCATCAGTCACCAGCAACGACCACAGTATATCTAACTTTTTACAATACAAAATACAGCTCCTGCGCGTATATACGCACGTACTTAAATGCGATGTAGTAGTAATAAGGAATTATTTACTCTCAAGTGTAAAAATGTAATGAGAACTCGTCATCAGCGTCGTCGTCGTCGTCGTCACATCGGCATATGGTATTTTATATATCTTGTTTGCAAAACACACTGTCAAAATATAAGCCTGAAATGATGCATACACAGTAGATACTCATATTTATAGATCTAAGTAGTATAAGTATTACAGAGATGTGTCGATGGTATACACACACACACACACACACACACACACACGAGACATACCTTCATCGACTGCAATGAATTTGATCATGAGTATACACAGAATGTGAGAAATATGTACAGAGTCATCATCTACATGCCATATATCATCACGATGAAAATCATAGAAGTCGGCAAGAGTGAGTGAGATATAAGTAATAAGGAAACAAAAAACTATTGTCAGAGATGTTTTGTCGAAAAAATGGGATTTTAATGAAAAAAAAATACACCTTCACTTCGATTGGACCCAACATTCAGCCTCACGACCATAATGTGGCTTCATTTACAAACACACTCGAGATATTGTTACACTGGATCTAATGACCTGCTAGCTCGCTTGCAGCAGCTAGAAAAAAATGCTTTCGCTCTCCATTACAGTACAATCTCATTACATTCTTACGAGCTTTCAGCTGCGGACCCTTATTTTCTGTATATACCCTAACGTTTACATTAGCGCGCATTTCTTTCTTCCACATCTATAGGGCCGACGCACAACTCGTGCGCTCTCGCATTATTTTCTTTTCTGTTTAATCATCTTATACTTCCGAATTCCGTCAGCTTTAAACAACTACTGAGCTTTATATAAGAGGAGAGATAGAGGGAAACTGGAACGACATTCTCTCTAGAACGAAGAGAGACATTCTCTGATACAAGATGCATAGATATAATAATAATTATTATTAATTAATTAATTAATTAATAAACGCGCGCCATCGATCAATTAAAAGAAAAAAAGAAGAGGAAATTATCAGATTTCGCAAGTCACGTGTTATCTGTCATTTTGTACTAAATAAAAACAAAATTAAAACGAGCTCCATTACCGACAATGGACGTAAGCTTTTTTGACTAAGTTATAATTCAAAAATTATAGCTCGTTCGACTTCGCTCACTTTCGTTGTCAATGTGTCATCATCATCTCGTGTCTTTCTCGTTTCCTAACTTGGCAATCCAAACACCTTGCATCGTACAAAAGAAAATATGATGGGGAATACAGAATAATTATTCCGTGGATAAGGTCACGGTATCAGGAGAAGGTATTGAGGGGGAAAGGTAAGGGGGTAATCCCAAGGACTTGGTTTTTTTCACTCTAAGCGCTACATTTTTAAATCGAACGTTACAATATTATTACATCATTAATAATCCGAGTACGTGAAATTATTGCACGTACACGGTATGCCTTTACTTTTTTTTACTTTACTTATTATTTTTTTTTATTTTTTTTTTTTTTATTTTTTATTTCTTACTTAAGTGGCTCCCGGAGATTCACCTGTAAACATTGTATCATCATGCATTGCCAACGCCAGTGCTTACAGTTTACTCAAAAAAGAATATAATTATCAGTACATTAAAATAGAACAAATAATTATCTATTAGAAAAATGATTTTCTTTATTTCTCAGAACACACCTTACAATATTTTTCTTTGATTCCAAATTTTCGATATTTCTAGTCAAAGTTGTAAAAAATGATTTTCCTCCTAGATAATCATCGTTGCAACTGCAAGTCAACTGCAATCATCAGTCAAAAAAATTGACAGATCAACCGGCAAACGACGAAAAATAACTAAAGACGTGTGAATAAAAAGATATAAGAGAAAGAGAGAGAGAGCTCCGGTATCCACTTAATCCTTTTAGATGTGTAAATGTATTGTGCGCGCGCACACGCATGAAGAGAAGGGGCTACCTGCTTATCGGAAAAATCTCAAAGAAAGAGAATCAACAAAGATAAAAACTCGGACGCTCATTTATATATAGAGAACACGACTCGAGTGCACGAGTCGTGCGCGAACAAATTACAGGAATCGCATGAGGGTTCTGATGTTATTCTTTCTCTTGTTGCTGAAGAAAATATGAACTTGGGGAAATGGGATTTTGGACGAGGGCGGATTAGGGCGGGTGGGTGGGAATGGGCATTGAGAGAATAATGAGAGACGAAGGAACTGATCCAGGAGTCTTGGGAGCATCGGAGAGAGATGGATTTTTGTTGCTGTTGTTGCTTCAAGATCATTCTCATAGCTTGTGTCTCGCATCCCTACCTAGCTACAAAATTCCTGGCAGTGGCGCGCGCGCGCGAGAGACGGTAAACGACGACTGTCGTTATCGTTTAAGCGAGCGGCACGGATTCCAGCGGTCTCCTACTTCCTGTCGTCCTGGTCGCACTCCCGGCTTATGTGACCGGTCTTGTGGCAAATGTAGCAGGTCTTGCCGCCGCCCTCGGGACAGTTGCGCGCGATGTGTCCCGTTTTGTTGCAGGTGTAGCAGCTTTGCATGTTGAAGCGGCCCGAGTCGTTTCCGCTCTCTGGGCAACTGCGAGCCATGTGTCCGGTTTTGTTGCAGTTGTAACAGCTCATCTCGGGTCCCTGGTAACCAGTGTATTGGAACTACGTTTTATTTTAATTATTTTCAAGTACTACTGTTTGGTGGGGGATGGATGCTTGCAGTAGGTTTTCAAACAAAATGTCTCAAATCAAAGAAAAGAAAAGCCATGGCTCACCGCTGTCTCACGGACAACAGCAAGAACAAAAGTAAATAATAAAGGAAAAAATACGCATCAAAGAATAAGAGTAGAAAAGTTGTGTGGCTATTTAGTTATGGATATACTGAAATCTTTAGACATTTATGAGACTATTGTTACTACTAATTTGGATTGGTAATCACCTGTTGGCAGTCTTTTGCAATATGTCCAACTCCGTTGCAACGGTAGCAGAGATCCTGGTCCTCTTTGCACTCACGTGCGAAGTGTCCGTACTGGTTGCACTTGAAGCACTTTTCACGGCCCCTGCCGAAACCTCCATCGCGATCACGGCGGTCTCCTCCTCGGCCACCAGTGGCACCACCCTGGGGACACTCCCTGGCGAAGTGACCCATTCGGTTACACTTGTAACACGCGCTGGAACTCATTTTTTATCTGAAAGCAAATACAACAAATTTATTACTCCATTGCAATCTCTCAACAGTTTCATTCCCTACTCGAAACCAAAATTGATCTTTGAACCCTGATACTCCAAAGTGATGTGCATTTTGCGAGGCCTACCCCGAGTGCTACTAAAAATACCCATGTCAAAAATTTGAGCGAACGCATGAGACAATCTAAAAAGGCAAAAAAAAAAAAAGCAATCCAGCTTTAGTAAAACAGCTGCCGCCGCATTCCGAACGCGTGCACGAGCAATAAAAGCCCAAAAGATAAGCCAGCGGAGAGAAGCGCATCAGTAGCAGCTCCCCAGAGAGACCGTGCCACAGAGTCGTCAAATACATATATACAGTCTCTCCGTGCTCAGTGCGCGTCCCGCTCAAGAGTCGGCCCCGAGGCTTACAAGGAAAATTTTCGGAGCACGTGCAGCCGCTCGCGCCGCGGCGTATTACACGGAGTACACACGGAGCATACTCTCTCTCTCTCTCTCTCTGTTGTACTACGCCGCGCGTCCGGACGCTACGAATCAATACCCTGCGCGAGTTTTCGTCGCCGACAGAAAGAAAGGAAGAGGCAGCATCAGCCGTACACACACACACATACGTACGCTCGCTTGGACTATCCAGCCGCCTGTACTAGAATGACGAGCGTAAAGTGACGCGGACGGGGCCCACGCGGGGGAGGCGTCGCGAGCACGCGCACACAGACGCTTCTTCTCTTCCGCGCCGCTGAGAATAATCGCGAACCTTACGGCGCTTGTCTAATCGAGCCTCCCCCCTTGACATACGATGTAAAATCTGTCGAGAGTATATATCTCGTTACCTATGTGTACAGCTTTCGACGAAGTGAAGAGATCCGTGAGAGAGCGTGTCCGGCTGGCTGTGCAGGGCGCAACGGTGTGTACATATAAAATGGCACCGTGTGCATCTCTGGCGCGCGGCGGCAACGCGCGCGCACGCACCGAAGCGCGAGAGCCAGCCGAACTAAACGCGCGCGCGCGCGCGCTCTCTCTCTCTCTCTCCCCGACAAGAAACATCTTCCCCGCAAGAGAGCCTCTGAGCCGTGCACGGAAAAAAGAAACGTGCACGTGTTTTTTTCCCCTGTAATTCTCGCCGCGGAAACAGGAGACTTTTTCTCGACCAAATGGTAGACTGACCGAGGACACGGAGCTTCTACGATTTCGGGGTACAATATGTATATAGTAAAATTGCAGCGGGGAGAGAGAGGGAGAGACGAGCGAAAAAGCCGGATTCCAAGCAACGTGGCTGCACGCCGCCGCGCTGATCCTCCATCTCTGTCTCGCGCGCGCGCGCGCGCTCTCTCTCTCCTCCGCCTTGTACATTTTTCTCGAGCGAACAAAGGTGTTCCCCGAAATCCAAGCCCCGTGAAATGCCGTCGAACACGTGGAGATTCGACGAGCCAAGACAAAGTCTCTTAACTGCCTGCATCCGTACGCATCTCTCGATCACAGTGAGAGAGAGAGAGAGAGGAGAGAGCCGAGCAAGGCGTCGCGTGCTAACATGGCATCCGTACACACGGCGCGGCGAAGTGACGCCGTAGTCCGCGGCGTTCCGCGCGAAAAAAGCTTTCCGCCTGCCCGCGATCCCAACGTCCGGCTCAGAGTCCGAGTGCCGCGAAACCATTCGCGTATCGTCGTAACCGGGGCCACGCATAAATACTACGCGACGATGTACGTACCGTACGCGAGGGGGGGAAGAGGGAAAGAGGCTGACTCGGACGCGTAATAACCCCAGGCTATATAGCTAAATCGACGACAGGATCGGATAACCACGCGGAGGACGATGGCCGCCCCGTTAAAAACCGACGACGCGTCCTCGCGACAGAGAAGACTCTACCCCCTTTCGGTACGTAGTGTGTATGCGTGTGTGTGTGTATATGGCTGCGCATATCCCCGCGCGGCTGCCATGAGTATTCCTCGATGTAATTTTTTCACGGGGATTTCGAGACCGATGGAGAGTGAAAAATGAGCTTACCTTTTCTCGAGCCCGTGGCACGGAGAAGATGAGGACGAAGAGATGAGGTGAGTCGAAGCGACTCGAACGACTTCACGTTGCGGAGACAGACACACACCGCAACCACAAGAAGCAAAAGACCGGACCGGACGAGAACGACTGCGACGGGCTTTACCGGGGGCTGGCCACGGACTAGGACCTCGGATGTAACCGAGGCGAAGCTCCTTCGCTTCGCGGGCAATCGCCCGTCACGTGGCGCCGTCTGACGGCCCGCCAAAACAGCGCCCAGGACACGCCTCCTTTCTTCCGGTTTTCGGATCCGTTTCGCTCTGAATTCGGGCCTATTTTCTATCGCAAATCGGAATAAATGAACAACTCTCGCCGATGCATTTTTCAGACTGTCGAAAGACGGATAATTAACGTTTTAAAGAACGTTTGTTCGAACGGGCGGCCATGTTGCTGTGCAGGTTGGCAGAAGTGCCCGGACGCCGAGCTTCCCCCTCGCTAGAAAACTACGCGAGTCATGCGAGCCGCGCGTTCGATAAACACGCGCGTTCCTCGTTCACACGATAATACCCTTTTCGATTCTTCTCCCGTTTCATTAGATGGGAATAATCAAAGAGACGGATATGACTATTTTTGCGATTATTGCTTGGGGCACAAGCGATGTCGTTTGGGAATTTTCGGACGAAAACGTGCGAGAATGCGTTTCTGTTTTGACCCCGGGCGCTTTGCGCTAGGGCTGCCAAATTTGGGAAAATTCGGCGCGACTTTACGAGCTTTAGGCGAATGAATTTTTTAATCGACGTTTTACGACATTTTCGGCGAAAAATTTCAGTCTTAAAGCTGTTTGGGGTATACTGTAGATTTTGATGCTTCTGTAGATTCTCGTATATCTTTGAATTTGATGTACTTCCCTCATCGGTACTTCGTTAATGACTTACAAGCGATTCATTTTGAGCAGTTCACGTATCGCGATTTTTCCGATACGTAGAATCGCAATAATAGGTGGGTGACTGACATACACGTATTAGTTAATAATAAACAATTAAAAAACAAGTAAAAAGCGAATAGCGGCCTCTGTTGTCAGCATTCCATAACCGAAGGTTTGTTGTGGCATCTATCGAACAGACGAACAGAACGGTTGATCAACGCGACTGTTATCAGTCAGTTGACAGTATATAAGTCGGCGACCTAATGGTATTTTGATCTGTTGTTAATAAAGTATTGTTCGTCTTTAATATGAGTGAAAAGAGGAAACACGAGGACTCGGATCCTGAAAATGATGAAGAGTGGATTGGTCCTTTGCCATCTGATGCAGCTGCTCCGAAAAAGCAGAGAGGTTAGTTTTTCGAGGTTAACTATGCATTGCATCGTCGATTATTTACAATGTTGAATTTTTCTGTATTACAGTTTTGGAGTATGAAAAAGTTTACCTGAATAACTTGCCCTCCTGCGAGTGCTATGAAAAATCTTACATGCATCGAGATGTCATTACTCATATTGTTGTAACAAAGTGAGTGTACATTTGTCCTATTTACGTAAATTACGATTGTGAATGGTACTATCGTTAATTGATAACTATTCTTTTTCAGGACAAATTTTATTATAACGGCAAGCTGCGACGGTCATGTTAAGTTTTGGAAAAAGCAAGAAGAACTTATTGAGTTTGTCAAACATTTCAGAGCACATCTCCAACCAATTCAAGCTCTAGCAGCAAGTTGCAATGGAGTTCATTGTTGTACAATCAGTGTAGATAAGTCGATTAAAGTGTTTGATGTTGTGAATTTTGGTACGTAGCAAAATGTTTAACCATCGAATGACATACAAGCATATTCAACTTTATACTGACTATCATTTTCTATTTCAGACATGATCAATATGATGAAACTTGGCTATGTCCCTCAATGCGCTGAATGGGTGTATTCTGCTGGTGATGCGATAGCTGCTGTTGCTGTATCAGATCAAGATTCTAATAAAATTTATATCTATGATGGTCAAGGCACAGAAACTCCTCTTCACATATTTGAAACCCTTCACACCAAGCCCGTTGTAGCACTAAAGGTAAGAATAACAAGAATTTTTCACGAATGTCATTTTTCTCCGAATATTAAAATTTATCCTTTGGTTTCCAGTACAATCCTGTATACGATACCTGCATATCAGTTGATAAACTAGGAATTTTAGAGTACTGGACAGGGCCAAGAAATGAGTACAAATTTCCCAAGAATGTTCTGTTTGAATCAAAGCTGGATACAGATTTATATGAATTTGCTAAAAATAAGACATATCCTTGTGGTCTTGCTATATCCAACGATGGTAAGAAGTTTGCCTCTCTTAGCGGAGATAGAAAAGTGCGGGTATTCAATTTTTTAACTGGCAAAATGTCTAGAGTGTATGACGAATCCCTGCAAAGGTTTTTGGAGCTGCAGCAAACAACGCAGCAACTTCCAAACATGGAGTTTGGTAGAAGGTACGGTTATACAGGATAATTTTCACAACAGGTAAATTTTGAGATTTTGTTTAAACAACGATTTTTTTCTCTTCTACTAGGATGGCAGTTGAAAAGGAAATGGACAAAACGGAAACGTATCTGGGTAACATCGTTTTTGACGAGTCTGGTCACATGATAATGTACAGCACAATGCTGGGAGTGAAGCTTGTCAACACCTACACAAATCGCTGTATAAAGATCTTGGCAAAACCCGAGAACATCAGACCTATGCAGTTGGCCCTGTTCCAAGGTAAGGCCAAAAAAACCGTCACCACCACCTTGGAAATGGAAGCATTGGACAATCCGACGCTGGAAATGAATCGACCGGATCCAATACTCTTCTGTACGGCGCACAAGAAAAATCGTTTTTACATGTTCACGAGACGTGAGCCCGAAGACACGAAAGGTCCGGAATGCGACAGGGACGTCTTCAACGAAAAGCCATCGAAAGAGGATATTATCTCGTCGACGGAAACCTCCAATATGCAGAAGATCTTTGATACCGCCATCCTTCACACGGCTCTCGGTGATATCCACGTTAATCTTTTTGGCAAAGATGTGCCGAAGACAGTGGAGAATTTCTGTGTCCACGCGAAGAACGGCTATTACAACAGTCACATCTTTCATCGAGTCATCAAGGGCTTTATGATCCAAACCGGAGATCCGACTGGCACTGGCACCGGTGGTGAGAGTATTTGGGGTGGCGAGTTCGAGGACGAGTTCAGGAAAAATCTCAAGCACGACAGGCCTTACACGCTCAGTATGGCTAACGCTGGACCGAATAGTAACGGCAGTCAGTTCTTCATTACTTTGACTCCAACGGTGAGTTTATTCTTATGGCTGATTCGTTTTTTATTTAAATTCACGTGGCACTTACCTCTCTTATTCTTCGTTTCACAGCCGTGGCTCGACAACAAGCACACAGTCTTTGGTCGCGTAGTGAAAGGGATGGAAGTTGTACAAAATATTAGCCAAGTAAAAACGAATCCCAAGACTGACAAGCCATACGACGACATAAGAATCATCAGCGTGACGGTAAAGTAACCGGCGATATTTCTCACGGAATTGTACATAAAGCAGAAGAGATTTTTTATTGAAATAAAAGACGCGCAAAACGACAAGGTACTATACTCGATTACTTCTTGCCTTCGTTCATCTGGTGCGTGGCGCCCCTGACAAAGTTGTACACGTTCGTCATGAACACGAAAGCGTTGACGCTCAGCAAATTGTAGTTTTTAGGTATTATCACGAGAGAGTATCTAGAAATCGAGAAAATAGTACGTGAACAACAACAAAAAAAAAATGTTTATTAGTTTTCACACGCGAAAGAGGGGCTCACCTCGACCAAATGAGTCCAGTCAGCGCAAGGCTAGCGGTCTGACTCAAAGAAATTGTGTCGACCGGTCGATTTATATCACCGATACCGGCTAAAACCAAACCCCACTTGAAAGTTGGCGCCCAAAAGAAGATCGTCGTTGGCCCTGTTTATAAAGTGCCCATGATATAAACTACTCTTTAGAACGACTCACCCTGACATGGTTTTCCAGAGAGTACAAGTATACGATTTTATATGTATACCTGCCGGATGTAAAAATACACCCCGAGCTTTTTCGGGCAGGACCTGAGCGATTCTCCGCATGAATTTTTGATACGCGGTTGGATTTTTCGGCACCATCGCGTTATCCGTAACTATAGCGTCTCATAGCCTCCAACGACTCTCCCGTTCCATATAGGGAATTGTTTTGTTTCGAAAACCGTCCAACTTCACGATTTGAAAACTATGTCAACTCGATGCAAAATCGCCCGAGGGTATAGAAGCTTCTTCGTTATATCGCGATGAGCGTCTGATAATCTAGAAGCAGAAAAAGCATCCCCGAAAATACAACAAAAGGGAAGCTAAAGACAAGTGCTTGTTTTCCTCGATTATCCTGGCCGGCCCCGTTTCTCTCTCGTCGAGTGTCACCTCGGCCCCGCAGGCGCGCGTCGTCTCTCACTTATCCACGTACGACCCTTTTTTTGCCCTGAAAAGCCAGACCGTCAACGTCTTTCTCTCTTTCTCTCAGCCCCAACTTGAGAAACTCTCCTCGTATGGATATATTATTCCCAGAGACGTGCGCGTATATACATCTCTTCTGCTTCCTGGCTCTGATGTCGTCATTTGTCATTGCGGAGAGCGAGAGAGACCTGGTATACGTAAACGGCGTCGATGTAGGCGTGTACGCGCGCGTGTGTGTGTGTACCTTCATTAATTTTCGCGGAGCGATTTGATGCTGATGCGGCTTGGGGGGGTAGTCGACTGGAATGAAAGTCGGATTTTTCACAGCGTGATATGTTTTATTGAGCGAATGTTTTTTCGTTCCCTCTCTCTCTCGGGGTTGATATATATGTACTTACTCGTGCATTTGTCGTCGAAGTTTAATTTAAATTGCATTGGATGCTCGAGTGGGTTTCATATTTATTCGGAGCGATTTTTCTGTATTCCAAAGATAGCTTGCTTTGGTAATTACTTAAAAATATTGTATATACTATATACGAGAGTAAAACCAACATTTACAAAGCCTCCTCCTCACCGCGAGCAATCACGCCGAGAATTTCTCCAATCAAGCCGCTCTCGAAAATGATTAAGAAGCACGTGTCCATCAACCCGCATCGAAGCGAGTTGAACTTCCAGGATCGAAGCCATAAGGGTTAACCACCCCGAGAAGCCTCATGCGATGGCATTTCTCGAATTCCTCGCGCTCGAGGAATTTCGCCGCGTGAAATCGTTTCCTCGGCTCTTTCAAATTACAACATCTATATATATATATATATATATATATATATATATATATATATATATATGTATATATGTATAGACAAGTTCAAAGCATAATTTCGTTTCGCCGACGAGAGGCAATTAAAACAGCGAAACGCGAGGGAAACCGTATAGAATAACGAAGAAAATTACATTAGCATGAATCCATCGAAAGTCGGGCGTAATTACAGTACGGGCAATGATTCAAATTAATTCAAGAAACAGCGCAATCTCGTCCACGTGCTCTGCAGTTCTGTGCTTCCTGCCGTTGAATAAAACAATAGTCTAGTACTTAGCTCTAAGTATAGCATAAGAAGCTCGGGTATGGAAGGAGAGGGATAACGGGAAGCGAAACGTGTATACGTAGACACGTACATCGTGTTCTGGATGGGGGGGGGGGGGGAGATTAAAGTCAAAAACTCTCCGAGTAGAAAATTCATGTATATTTCAGAATAATCTAGCCTAATGTCGCATGAATACATGGTATTTTTATATTGATCGTGTTGTAATTGTGGTAAAGGATAATCAAGGTAATGCGAATATACATTTTATCTTAAATTCGCTGTTCTATAATTATACAGTTTAGATATATATATAGAAGTATAGTGACAACGCGGTAGGGTACGGCAATCCAGAATAGCGACTGCTCACAATATTCCCGCGCAGTTTATACATTATACTATATAATATACGGGGGACACACGTATATACGCGTAGGTATAAAGAGTTTCTCCGTTGGTCGAAAACTGCAGTGAAATCGCGTATACATCTCTTTCGTATATATATAGTATACATCTCGCGAGTATATAGAAATTGATACGATGGGTGTATACTCTTAGAAGCATATATATATATATATATATATAGGTATCTCTTCTTCATACAACGACATTATTTCCGTTCCTCTGGAAAACTACTGCTTCTTTATGATTTCGCGAAATATCCCAGCCATACCGCTGTAGGATGCAGCAACGGGAATTTAGGCGGGGAATTCAAGTGTGATCCCGCGTCTTTGACGTTATATATTCTCTCGCGACGGAACAAAAGAGTCGAGCTGCTCGACTGAAAAGGCAGGAAAAATGTCGGGCAAAAACAAAGTCGTAACGTCTTGTGTCCAAAAATGAAGGTAAAAAATATAGTAGCGCTTTGACATAATGCAACAAGCTGCTCATCGAGCTCGTAAAAGAGAAATGTAACGCTTGTACGTGCGCATAGACGCAATTTTCGTCGTTGCATCGATTGAAAAAAAAAAAAAAAAAAAAGAAGGAGGTTCTCTCATTAGGAGCTTTTTCTCCTGCCTTAAACGTCTTCTTATACCGGGCTCGCTTTTTTTTTTTTTTTTTTTTCATGCAGCTTCTCTTGAAGCTTTTTTCTGCTGCGCTGGCTCCACTCTTAGCCTACTTTACATTCGCGCTCCTTTTCCGCGAGACCGATTCGCGGCGACTTTTTTGTATTTTTCTTAATTAAACGAACAAAAAAAAAAAAAAAAAAATACACGTCGTTTCCCATACATTCTCTCGTCGATTATCACACACAGGAGAGGCGTTTATATCGTATCGGAGGATCGTTCGAATGCAAAGTGTCTATAGAGAGGGGGAGTACATTACCGTAACGCTTATTTTCTAATGAAAGTTTAACGCGAGACGATCTTACCTTTTAAACTTTCATCTCCCGAAAAGAGAAGGGACGTATACAGCCTATATCAAGGTTTTTTTTTTCCCTCGAGGCCGCAGATATCGGCCGGCGAAACACAACTCCGCGGTGACGCGGGGTCAAGTGCCGTCCCTTTTTTCCGACAAAGGCCCCTTCAGAATGTTCCGATACGAAGCGAGCTGTATGTACATGTTCGTCTCGCTCTGCGAACCTACACACTTACACGCACGCACACACACATGTTTATTTATAAGCGGAGATATATTCGCGTGAATCGTGGGCGTGTTTCGGAAAATTTACATGATTGAGAGAAGGGTCTCTACTGTTCTCGAGCGGCAGTATATGTATAATACATAGCATCGTCCGATAAATAGAGCGTTTTCGCGATATAAACAGAGCCGGGAAAGAAACGATTGACCTACATTCGCGATGTGTTTCCAGAGATGCATATATAATAGAAGACGCTGTATATATATATATAATACACCTTCGTAATTCTTGCGGGAATGAATTTTCTTCGTAGTATAATGTGTATATAGTATTACACGAGCTTTAGCGAGGCTCGATCAAAGCACGCAAAAAGGGAGCAACAGCTGCGCGCCCTGGAGAACCTCGAGTTTCTGATGACTTTCGAAATCTCGTCCTTTGAACTAGCCGACGAGTTTCTCCGCTGAGGATCAAGATGCATAACGTATATATGTATATACTAGAGTTCACTTATACGCAGCGTTATATATATATATATATATACACAAACGTATTAACGAAATTCACCGGCTTTGTGTACACGCAACAGCTGCAGCCCGACCCTGTACTGCGCAATTGGATCCGCGAGAGCTGAGAGAGAGCAGCGCTGATTAAGACGCGAATTTATCGGTCACCCGAGAGAGAACTCAAGCTTTGCTTTAATATAATCAATTGCAGCAGTGTATATAATTCGATCGAGTTAAAGCACACTTTTGCATACCATCGCGTCTCGGAACGTCTTGACAGAACTTAAAGTTAGTTTACGTTTGTACAAACGCGCGGGGTGAGTTTTCGTGGAATCGGAAATTCAAAAAATCGCACCTACTCGCCGAAGGCATTGCGCGGGTTTACACTGCTGATTCAGATGCGTATAGCGTATAGTCGTCTCCCGTGAGCTTTTTCGACGGGAGCGAATCAGGATAGAGAGTACGCGGAAGGTGACAAACTGCTCCTGACACGTCTATTTCCCGGCGCGACGAAGACGTATTTGCCGAGTTATATTTTTTTTCGGTTGGCTCTCTCTCTCTCTCTCTCTCTCTGTTTACTATCGAAAAAGTGCATGTTTTGACGTATGACTGGAGGTTCTTGTTTATATACACGTGCGCACGGGCGATGACGTTCTTTTATTTTGCGCGTAGACGATATATACTTGGAGGAATTTTTGATTACACGCTGAAAACGCATACTTACGCTTCGCTCGACAACAAACACAGCGAGGTTTCATAAATTTATATATGCAAAAGTTTGTATCGTATACACGACCGGTTTATTTTTGGTGGCGTCCACAGTCGTTTCCACTTATTGTTCCTGCGTCGTTGTATAACGACTGAGAAAATTTCTGAAAGACTCGGTTTTTATAATCGCTATCCACGCGTATGCGAATTCTTTCGTCTCGTCATCAGCCAGTCTCCCGAGTCTCTTCAGTAGTCGAGTCAGAATTACGTCAGCCGTAAGCGCGAATTAACTTCCTCCATTGAATTCAGTGTTATAGCGGTAATCACTGCACAACTTCGCCGAGCTAAACAACTCTCGAGCTAACTAGTCGCTCGTCTCTGTAATAAAGCATCAACCGCGAGAATTTTCGCACTTGCCATATTACGCGTTGTATGTACCTGATGCGTGTATACATATATTATGTATATAGGTATATATACACGAAGTCAGAAGCGAATTTGGGCTCGAGTTTCGGACGACTGCGGGAGTATATAAGGAAGAGGGGTTTAGCTGTAAATTAAGCCTCGCGAACCGCGAGAGTCGTCCCGAGGAAGATCGATCGCTCGCGTTGACATCAGGATGAGGCGCGTGTCGGATGACCCTCTTTTTCGCGGAATCTTCTCGTTGATGTGTCGTGTGTCGTATTTATTATTATTATTATTATTTTTTTAGCATTATATTGGTTTTTCGTTGATTTGCGTTCTGAGAACCGTCGAGGGTTGGTATACACAGCGTGAAAGTAAAAAGTATATAGTGTGTTGGCTTATAATGTTTTTTAATGCTATTTTGAAAATTGAGGGATTCACACGATCGTTATGCGCAACGTTTACCAAGTTTTGCAGTAATGCGAGTTGTATTGGCCGCTTTGATTCAATCCGTTCTTTTGATTTCTCTAATAAGACACACCGACTATAATTATTATAATGTATAAGTTTATAACAATCATCGAATCGTAAAAATCGCATCGCCTCTCACGCTTAAAGCCTATAAGAATTTCATACAACACTCGACTGCGCCTGTAATCCTTGATATACGAACGTCTTTTATTTTCCTCGACTATAATATATAATATAAGTGTATTGAACGACACACTCGCATATATTATCGCACTGATGTGTGCATTACACAATTCAGAAGATATAGAACATGATTGAACGTTACCTTTATAGTGTCAAGCGATAGCGCGTTTTATCCTTAAAATATATCATACTTTATAACGAAATAATTTATAACCATATACTTTCAATCCCCACAGTAAATATTAAGCATTGCCTAGCATCATAATTATATATACAAACTATTAGTACCAGTCTCTATTAAAAAGCAACTATAATGAAAAATTAAAAATTAAAAAAAAATCGCAAAAGCTCCTCAACGGAGAAAAATTCCAAGAGCTGCAAAATATATACCTATATACACGGCAAAAGAAGAGCCGCGCGCAAAATGTAAAAGCCTTTCAACAGCGGCGTGTCTGAGATATCGTAATTCTCCTGGCAAAGAAAACACTACGGCGCGACGAAGAGAAGAAAAAGTACTCGCTCTCTTTCTTTCAAATTCAATCTTCTATATCTTGTGCGCAGCCCCGTCGAAAGCACTCGAGAAAAGGGTCGAGCTCCCGAAAAACCGTCTTCGATGCTGTTATACCCATAGCTATACAATAACGCAAACGTGAGGGATGTGCGCGAGTACCTTAGTTTCGCGCCTGGCTGGCTTTCAAAGGAACGACGACGCCAGGTGTGACACATATCCTTTGGATATGAAATATGGAATTTTTTTTTTTTTTTTTTTTTTCGGGGCTATGCGATACATCATCGTGTTCATCGATTCAAAATTTCTCAAAGACGCTTATACTCTGATGTGTATCTTATACAGACGATTCGCTAAAATAGGTACTCGAGATCGTTGTATATCTGGTATATGGTCAAACCCTTTGAAGATAGAACTAAAATCGCTCGGAGTATAATAATACCATATGATATAGACTAGCACCTCAGAGAACGAAGAGGTTTTCGCAGCTCTTGGTTTTTCTCTTGAAGCCGAGCAGGTGTTTCAGGATCTTCCGACGTTGTTTGCTGCGTCTGCGCCGCGTCACTTGGTCCCGGTCGCGTTGAGGGTTCAGCTTTATCTGGGCGAGGATACCCACGAGTAACTCGTCAACGTGGTGGGCCAGACCCGAGGACGTCTCGATGAACTTGCAGCCGCAGCTGTTGGCCAGGCGACGACCCACTGCGCAGATACAGTTTTTTTTTTTTCTTCTTTTTGAGTTATTCATTAAAATAAGTTGGAAAAAGCGATATTCGACCTCGATTCTTCTCCCTCCTCCCCTCGGAAAAAAAAATCAATCTCCGTTTTACGGCCACCCCTGATAGATAAACGCACAAACAGCGACCTCCTTTACTGATTTAGTATACAAGTCCCGCTGAATACTCTCCGGCTCTTAACGTCGTTCCCGTAAATCATACAACCCTATTCCTCTATTTTTTTATACACACCGCGTCCATTTAAATATTAAAGAAAGCACCCAACCGTCAAACGGCTCTAATCACGGCAGCAATTAAACTCAATCGGTAAAGTTCTCATCGCGCTCTACCCGCTGCGCACATCCGGAGCTTTTAACGGTCGGGCCGTTAAAACAAAGAACAGCACTTTCATCGCGATAATAACCGTATATACAAGGCGCACACGTCGTCCGCGTAAACTTGCTCCTCGTGTGTGTAACTCGAAAAAAGAAGCGTCTGCGACGGCCTCGTAAAAGTGCGCACTTTCGTATGTTATACTGTGTATGTACGAAGAAGCAATTTGGGAATGATCGACGGAAAAAAACACCGAGTATAATTCCTTCTCTGTTTTTTTTTTTTGTTCCGAATCGTTCGTTATCGCGCGTAAATTCGGAAAAAAAAGAGAGAGAAAGAACGTGAAAAAAAGTCATCGCTTCGCAGTTAATAAAAACTCTCGCGTCGCCGGGGCCAGAGCAAACTACTTTTTAATCGACTCGGCCATCGCGGGCTCTTTTTGTTTTTGTCGAAATATTTAATTTTCAAAGTTTAAAATCCTCGAGTACAAGCGATTAAACAGTTTCGCGTCAACGGCTAAATTAGTTCGTACGGACGAACGGCATCAGAACTAAACTTAAGTACACATATATAGATTACTCACTCATAGCGGGAACTTCTCGTTTGCGCTCGAGGTCGACTTTATTGCCGACGAGTATGACCCCGTGTCCGGCCATGTAGTCGCTTTTCCACAGATGCAGCAGCGTCTCCTCGGCGAATTTGAGGCTACGTCTGTCCACCACCGAGTACACGACCACGTACACGTCCACGTTGTAAGTCGAGCAGAACGCCTCGACCTGTGAACGTAGCGGATATACTTTTCTAATTAGGCGTTACTTATTGATCCCGCGAATCGGCTGTTGATCAGAGACTGTAGCTTATTTCCTCGATGGCGAGCTCGAATCGCGACCGATGAGCGAATTAATCAGATTCGATGTGATCAAAAGTGTGTGTGTGTGTGTGTTTATACGCGATTCAAAGGACGAGTTTTTATCGCCTCACCGGAGACAATTAACTCTTCGAACTGGCTGTACAAGCGACTCGAGATAAATTGAAGCCGATAAAAGCAATCCTCGCTCTCTTCAGGCACAAATTGATAAGGAAAGACGCGACGATTCTCGGGAGTATATATATATATATATGTATATATATAATAGACCCATAGACACGCAGCGAAGGGTAGGTAGTGTCGATTTCATTGTCTTCGATTAGCTTCTATTAAGGCGATGCCTCACCGGCTCTACGGAATTGCTAAGAGCTGTCCTGTCGCTTAACTGCGGCTAATCGTCGACGATTAATCGACGCGTGTAAGTGCAATTTGTCGCTCGCGGTAATCGATGATGATCGACTGGTGAGATTTAGCGATTAGTCGATGTAATTTTAGCGGTATTACAAAAGCGACACTCGGTGATAATTAATTTATAGCCACTTTTTTTCTTTTATTTCGTCGAGATATCCGAGAGCGGTTGAGTATAGGAAATTCGGTTAGTTCGGTACATAGTGTGTGTGTGTGTGTGTGTGTGTACGTGTACCGACGCGAGATGGATATAGGCACGTCGTAGTATCAAATTTTGATAATCCTTATCCGAAAAGATTACGCTGCACGTGTCTCCAAACAATACAACACAAAGCCACGAGAAGCATTCGCACCTCTCCGTTTCTCCGTTCGTATACTCCCGTCGACGTTCGTACATACACATAAAAGCACATAGCATCGCAGCCAAGGCTCCCGGCGCGTTATATTAGATTATCCTCGGACTGGGATTTGCGTGGGCTATATTCGCTCCTTTCTAAATATAGACCTTCGCAGCGTATATTAATAA
The DNA here is from genome assembly GCA_024372645.1 of Trichomalopsis sarcophagae. NCBI lineage: Eukaryota > Metazoa > Arthropoda > Insecta > Hymenoptera > Pteromalidae > Trichomalopsis > Trichomalopsis sarcophagae. The sequence continues at coordinate 1,085,714 of QLSS01000008.1, forward strand.
ATATTAATAAATAGCTCGAGTATATAAGTATACTCACCGACATCTCCGTCGCCGGATGATCGATGATCTCGAGCTCCGTTTCCTGCCCGTCGATCATCACCGACACGCTCTTCTGGCCGTACTCGTCGTCTGCAACGATAATCATACATATTCATCTTGCTCTTTCGAGTTACGTTCGAATTATGCTCGCGTAGAGGTGCTTGATCAATGGACGAGAATCGGCCGACGCTGTGTATGCCGAGATCAACAAGTTATGTTCCAAGTGAGCAGCGGCTCGTATGTACTTCGTTGAGGGGGGGGGGGGGGGGGTAATCTAGACTATAGAGTTCACCGAGTGAATTCATTTCGATTTATTGAACCCGACTACCCGCACAGTCTATTGGCCTATGCGATACAAGAGGACACACGAGCGCGCTGCTGCCGAGAGAGAAAAAAAAAAAGTAGGAGAAAGAAGAAGCTCGCGCGCGGCCTGATCACTTATTCATGGAAATGCGCAGCGAGCCGGCTTTGAAAAGGAATAAGGGAGAGCTTCCGCTGATGCCACTACCACCCCGTCGTCGTGCTCCGTATAAAAACGCCGAGGGAGTATAAGTAGCTGCGACACTCCACGCACTCGTACTCGGTTCCTCGAATCTCTCGAAGGAATAGCGAAACAGAGAGAGAGAAAGAAAGAGACTCATCCGAAGGACAGAGCAGATGGAAAAAAACATTTAGCGCGAGGACAACTCCTTTTTTGCGACCACCCACGCTTCCGGTCTCTCTTAAACGCGCGCGTACTCTCTTATTCTCCTGACCTTTATATCCTCTCGCCGCGCATTTTTACGACGCTGCGGGACTCGTAAAATTTAAGAGCCTCGAGGTGCAGCTATTGCGAGTTTGAATAAGGAAACGACGAGCTGCTGGGCTGTGTGTTTACGGGGCTGCTTTGCTTTCCTCGAGGATATGCAGCGCTGGATAATTAACTGTCGACTTTGCGTCGCGTTATTTACGACGAGAGCTATGGCACGCGGTAAGTAGTACGAGTCTGGCTGCGGTCGTACGGGCGGGCGATCGATTATTTTCAATCACTTAAATTATGTGTAAAAGCTCGGCTCGCGATGCATAAACTACGTTTAGCGTGTGTATAAATATATGGATTGCCGCTTGATTTATAAAGGCTTCCGAGAGCGCGAAGTCGACGTATTACGTTATATTGTGTAATAACGCGCGGATGGTGTGCTTAATTGCTATTAGAGCTTCCAGTTTGTAATTATTCGGAGAATTCCCATTTAGATTGGAAACATACGAGTAATTATTTCGAGGAACAAAGAGCGGCGGGTTCGATCGAGCGGAATATTCTTGCGAATTTTTGTGACAATGCGCGTTTATTTTAAAACTATATGTACTAGGAAAATTGCGATAATTGCGATAACAATGAACGAATTATGTCGCCCGTTTTCAACCACGTAACGATTTTCCCCATTAGGCTATACTCTCGAACTAAAAGTAATCTCAATTAAAAAGCGATAAAACCTGTCCGGCTCTAAAAATGTATACCCAGCTACGTACACGAGCGCCAGTGTAATTAGCAAACGTTACGAGATCCTCTGCATTTTTTGACACTGGACACGTAATTGAAATTAAAAGCTCATCCGAGCAGATGCAATTACGCACTCGACTATCCTCGAAGCGCTGTACCCCATCGATCACTCCTCCTCCTTCGACAATCTTGGCATACGATCCGAGCAAGCGTGGCGCACGCATGACTTATTCATGCAGTTACCTCCGCGTAAAAGCGCCGAGAAACCAGATGCAGCCAAAAGCCAGCGGATGGAGGAGAAGATAAGAAGTATATACGCTGCGGTACAGCGCAGTGGTAACAGCCGTCCGACCCAATCGACCTCGCACCACTTGGCTTGCAACGCGACGCTAGTTTCGACCGTTTTTCTCTCTTTTTCGCGCTTCGACTCTCCGGTGCACAGAGCTCGAACTCGATTATCGATTTGCAAACGAGTTTCCGGAGAAAGAGAGCTTTGAACTCTCGCGCTTTTTTGCGAAAGGGGGGCTGGATTTTAGCACAAACATCGTCTGAAACGCGATACCGAGGATGCGCAAGCTCTTCATTAGTGATTTATTACACATCCATCGACGGCGTTCGGAATTTCAAATAGCCCGCGCGAAATCGTGCATTTGTAATTTACCTGTACTAAGAAATTTAAGCGCGCACTCCTCATCTTGTCGTAATTAACATTTAAATTTTGCTGCCTGCTTAGCGCCAACAGTTTGAAGCTTTTGTAGGTTATATAATAAAATCCGTATATCTGATTTTCAATTAAATGTTTCACAACGAAGCCCATCACTTTTTTAAGAGAGGATACACGTACACGAGTACACAAACAGACGGGACTGCCACTTCTGCGGCTGTAAAAAAAAAAAAAAAAACAGACGTACAAACAAATCGCAAGGGCGGTAAATCACGCCAGGCGCGCTGTGCGTCTCGTAAAGACTTGCCTGAGGCCGAAAGACGACGCGTCACGTGTAGTATAACGGAGGGGGAGATAAAGCTCCTTTTATCACAATGACGAGCAATCTGCGCGCGATTAACGCTTTTTTTTTCCTTCTCCACCCGCGTGACTGACGTATCTGACGCCGAGGATCTTTGACCGCGAGACGAGCGATTAGAACTTGAATATATGCGTTATACGTTCAAAGTAAAAAGCTCAGCTTTTGCGCGGGAAAATAAAATTCGTCCTTTTCAAGCGCTCCCATTATACTCTAGCTCTCCGTATAATGCATCCGCGCTCGGGTTTTATTAAAATTTCATCCGCGTCGCGGCGAAATGAACGTTAAAAACGAGACTCGCAAGGAATCATACACGGGCGTAAAAACAGTATGCAAATCGTAATGAAGCTCGTTATTTTGACAAATCGCGATGCAATTATATACGTGCGTTGCGCGCAGTCGACGATATGCGTATATAGCTATATATACACGCCCGCGAGGTAATACACGATATGCCGAACGATCGCATCAATCATCGTAATTGATTCGCTGGTATTCGGGCTCGGGGCCATTATAAGAGTAGATCAGCAATTTTGATCAGCCGCGCGCTTTGAATACTCCCCCGGCGAGTGTATTTAGAATTTCTTTCAAATTTAGGGTATTCCCGTAAGAGAGAGAGAGAGAGACGGAAGTGGGGCATTTGCGAGGAATGATTTTAGATCTGAATTGACTTTCGACGATGAGAAATTGTTCAACTTTTTTTCACATCTCGAAGCGACGTTTCCAACAACCACCAGCTGATCCTCCTTTTAAATAAATAAAAAAACAAATTCAATCGCCGACAGCCGCGCACTTATCGATTCATAAAGCACACATCACTCGAGCCGTTCGGACACGCGCGTAAACAGCCCCCGACGCGACAATAAATCGTTCGCGCGTGCGACGCCCACGCAAGCCCGTAATAGCAGCAGTGTCAGCAACAACAGCAGCAGAAAATATACGTGTACAGATCCTCGCGCGCGTTGACCCGGCCGTCTTTTCCGATGAAATGCAAATAATTCGCGCGCACGTAGTCGAATCGTCGCTAAGTACAACCGATGCACAGTAACATAACTACGCGCAATACACGCACATCAGAGAGGCACGTCGCGTATAGAAAGTTTACATAAAATTCCATCCGCGCATAGGTCGTAAAAGCTCGCGCGATAAAGCAAGGATAATATAAGGGACGACGACGTATACGATCCTCGAGCCCGTAAAATAATAAAACGTCGCTCTCTCTCTCTCTCTCTCTCTCTCTCTCTCTCTCTCTGGTAATAACAGCCAACATACACACATGAAAGAACAATATATAACAAGGGTACATATGAAAACTCACCGAGCGAAGCGTCGTAAGCGCAGATGTACTCGCTGGTGGTGAATTGGGCGGTGAGGGCAGTCTTCCCAACGCCGGAGGCACCGAGCATGCCGACCTTGTAACTGGCGACTCGAGAACCTCCATCCTCGGCCTGATGCTCGCCGTCGGCTCCGGTCTCGATACCCGACAGCTGAGACGCCGAGCTGACGCATCATATATTGAGCGTATCAATTACTCGAGTCTTTAAAAAATAATCCGGAAGCCTTACGCGTGCTTGTATACGCGTTACGCAAAGCTTCGTAAATACGTGTATATATATATATATATATATATATATATATATATATATATATATATATATACATATACATGTAGGGCAATGATCAAGAGATGAATTATTCATTATAATAACCACTGCGTCCAAAGAGTGAGCTGATTATACGCGTGTGTTTTAATAATAAACCCGCGCGTGCAGTACAAACGCGACGTCTGACCACAGCCGGGCGTGTTCCACTTGGATCTAACTAAAATTCACCTAAAATACGAGTGGAGATATCGAGTTGATGACGGCATGATCCGTTACGGAAATAACACACGGCTGAGAGCTTAGTTACACGAGTTTTCATACGGCAATTTTCCGTTTTTGAACAAAAACCGACCGCGCTGAACTTTCATTAACGGTCTGCGGATATACTCGAAATGGGTCACAGGGTCTATTACGGAGAGTGTGTGCGGCTCGAATAACGGCTCTCGGAAAAATCCGCGTTTATTTTGACAGATACGCGGCCGTCGATATTATAAATTGTTATTGCTCTCGCGAGCGAATGTTACATACGACGCGTGCGGTCTGATCTTTTTCGGCGAAAAAGCTCGATTGAGTTCGTTATACCCGACGATCGTACAGTGCGGCAGCGCGTGAATAATGGAGAACCCCAGCGAGAGAGAGAGAGAGAGAGAGAGAGAGAGAGAGAGAGAGAGAGAGAG